>CAUYRH010117979.1:0-37309 GCA_963574655.1 Perodicticus potto
TACTTGAAATCTCTCCCACTACCAGGAGCTTTGGTGTTTTCTGTATTCTTTTCTGTAAATCAATTCTGTCTTATCACGGACGGGTGGGGGGGGGGGAAATAATGTAATGAAGAATAATAAAATACATGTATTTAAAAAATATATATATATACTTTCAATACATTAGAACATTCCTAGGAGCTGCTCTCCAGGAGTTGAATGGGAATCCCTTTGGTCCTATAATAATAATCACGATAGAAAATAGGAACAGTAATTACAACCAGTAGAGTGCGGAGACGCGCGTTGGCTATCCAAGCGTTATAACTGGGACAAATCTTTCTGTGCCTTGCTGTCCTTATCGTTAGTATGGGAATAATAATAATAGCACCTAGCTTTTAAGTCTATTGTGATGACTAAATGAGCAATTAGAACTGTGCCTGCCACGTAGTAAGCCCATAAAACTTTCCTCATGCTATTGTTATGCTTTATGAAGCACACAAATTATTCACCTACGTGGGAAATAGAATGATAAAGAAACTAAATTCAACTGTCATAATTAAAGGCCTCCAAGGTGCTAGATATTATGTTCCTACTTTATGTGCATTGAATCTTTAATCATAGCAACCATCAGGAAAAAATTTTCCTCATTCCCCCCCAATTTATAGATATGGAAACTGAGGTTGAGGGGACTCTATTTGATAATGTGAATTGCTCTCCTAAGATTTATTTGTTCCTTACTGCTTTCCCAGATTGTGAAGGCCTGGCAGCTAGCAGCGAATGCCCTGTTCCTGGATCTGGTCGATAATGAGAGCGAGGAAAACTGTCGTGTCCCGAGGGAAAGGAGGCCCGTCTGGAAGTGACAAGAAAGTCCAGGCTGCCTTTCCACATCTGTTCAGGGTTCTGGAGCTAATCAACGATTACCCATGTAGAGCTATTCTTGAAGTGACTTTGAATCATATTTTAAGGTTTTAGAAATAATTAGTGGGGTCTGGGTGTGGTGGCTCACACCTGTAATCAGAGCTGTTTGGGAGGCCAAGGCAGTGCATCACTTGAGCTCAGGAGTTCAAGCCCAGCTTGAGCAAGAGCAAGATCCTGGACCTACTATTAGCTGCGCATGGTGGGAGTCCCAGCTACTTTGGAGGCAGGAGGATCGCTTGAGCCCAAGAGTTTGAGGTTGTTGTGAGCTAGGCTGATGCCAGGGAACTCCAGCCTGGGCAACAAAGTGAGACTTGGTGTGTGTTGCTCGCTCTTTCTGTATATATGTTCAAAGGGAAGGAGTGTGGGGCTTGTACCCTGTACCCTGAGGAATGGTCCACTTTCCAACGAGGTTGATTTAGGATGACATCGCAACAGTTCACAGCATTTCCTTCCTTTAGCTCCCTATTGTCCAGGAGGACAATGTCCTCATTCTTTAATGTCATGCTTGAGTGGAGGAATGTTTTGCCTTCAAATTCTAACAGACCCAACTCTGAATCCAGGTTCTATTGTCAACTAGCTGCATGATTTTGACTTGAAATAAGTTTCTCAGATCCCTGGTTTCCATGTCTACTAAGGAATCCTTCCCGGCCAGGTTATCGTGAAGCTCGAAGGGATGGAAAGCGCCCAGCCCTGGCTGCTCACACCAAGTAGTCACTAAACAGTAGTTCTCTTCCTTTCTCTTAGCTAAGCACACACAGCCCTTTCTAAACAGGCTTCAGTCTGTTTATTAATATAACACTGACTCTTTTTCTGTGTGTCTGATAGTTCATGAAGACCAAGTCGAAACATGCTGTTCCCAAATTCTGCCACAGAAATGAGATCATCTGTATGGAATGGCTGAAGCTCAACTCCTCGAACAAAACTGGGCTCTAAATGAGCTGGAATGAATTGAGGGAGGCAGAGGGCGGAGATGGGAGCGCTGGCAGTATTTTCTCCAGAGGCATTTCTAGACTTTCCTGGGAACCTCAGATTCAAGAACATCTCGAAGGGGGGCCGTAGGGTGTAAGGTGCCTGACCAATGAGAAACCAAGCTCTGGGCCTATGTACTGCCCTCCCCCAACTAAATGTTTTTCTCCCTACCCCAGAGGCCGGACCGCAGCTAGTCATGTTTAAAGCCCGTGGTTTGTCCATCCTTGGAAGAGTGCCACGTGGAAGAGGATTATATTAAGTGTACAGTGATGGCTACGGCTCAGACAGGGCACTGTCCCTGGCTAATCCCACAGGGGATACTAGCCCTGCAAATGTGATCTGTGTGCGGGCCAGCTGCTCCTGTGGACTTCATGTTGACTTTCCTTGTATCAAACATAAGCTCCTGAAACAGCTCTGTGCAGAAGGCCGTTTAAGGGCTCACACAGCCTCCGGAAACTGATTTGGGGATGCGCGGCAGTGTAGTCTCCGGGAATTGCATTTAGGAGTTTGACTTAATGTGTATTTTCATCCTTATATTTCTTTTAGTGCTATTCCACATGTTGGATAGCTGAAAATGGACGATACATGATATAAAATCTCCTTGGTTTCTGTAGGTCGCAGGTTATGTATCTGGCATTGTCAGCTCATTAACTGCTCCACCTGAGTGAATTTTCAACTAGTCAAAGCATTCCTCATTAAATGCCAAATGGTTTGTTGTTTAATGGAACTCTTCCTTAATGAGTTACCCATACACCTCTGCCTTCCCTAACTGCGTGGCTGTCGCTGTGGGTGGCGCTGCCAGGCAGCTCCGAGTTCCCAGCGTCTGCGGAGCTAGACTTGGTGCTTCCCGCTGCCCGGCTGCCTGAGTCTCCGCTCTTTCTCCTCCAAGTAGTTTGTGGTTTATCTGCCTTCATCTCCTCTCGTACTCTTAATTTGTTGTCTAGTCAACTCTGAACTGGGTAATCTGATAGTGAAGCTTGTGGAAAGTGTTCACAGCTTCGGAGTGAGCATCTTTTGAGTTTCTGATGAGCCAGAGCCTCAGTGCATCAGTGACTGGGCTCCACTTTGTTAGATATTTATTTACCTAGTCTAGGAAATTTGCATTTCAGGAACCAAATCCAAATGTTGGTTGGTTGGAACTTGTAGTTACTACAGGTTGAGCATCCCTAATCCAAAAAATCCAAAATTTAAAGTGCTTTAAAATCTAAAACTTTTTGAGTGCCAACATACCACAGGTGGAAAATTCCACATCTGACCCCATGAGATTGGTCAAAAACACAGTCAAAACTTTGTTTCATGCACAAAATTATTAAAAATATTGTGGCTAGGTGTGGTGGCTCATGGCTGTAATCCCAGCCCTCTGGGAGGCTGAGGTAGGTGGATTGCCTGAGCTCACAGGTTCGAGACCAGCCTGAGCAAGAGCAAGTTATTGTCTCTAAAAATAATTTGGTGTTGTGATGGGTACCTATAGTCCCAGTACCCGGGAGGTTGAGGCAAGACGATGGCTTGAGCCCAAGACTTTGAGGTTGCTGTGAGCTGTGATGTCACCGCATTCTACAGAGGATAACAAAGTGAGACTCTGTCTCTAAATAAATAAATAAATAAAATGTGTATAAAATTACCTTTAGACTACGTGCATAAGGTGTGGGTATGAAGCATAAATGTATTTCATCTTTAACCTCTTATTCCCAGCATACCTCATTATGCACGTGCAAATATTCCAAAATTTGAAAAAGTACAAAATCTTAAGATTTTCAGGTAAGGCATGCTTAACCTGTACTATCTAAGTGCTCCCTTTAAGTGGGATTTACAAGGCCTCTGAAGGGTGATGCCATCTCTCCTTTACTACCAGGCACTGAGCTGAGCATTGGCTGTTTAGACACACGTGGGCCCTGTCTTTGGGATGCTAAAAGGATAGGGGGAAAAATGTAAAAATACGTAGATATACCTGAAAAACAGCACAAAGGGGAATCTAACTAGGTTCTCTTTAGCCCCGAGCAGGGAGTGATGTCTGCTTGGAAGGGTGAACTCTCTACTTCCTTTTAAAATTTCATTTATGCTTTTTTGTCTTTCTCCTGTTTCTACGTTAATAAACATTATTGACCAATTATACTCTTTGCACTGAGATTATAGGAATAAATGAAACAGATATGAACCCTGTTGTAATTTGAATATCAAAGGATGAATGGGGAGGAAGAGAAAAGAGATGGAAATGGGCACCTCGACAAAGGCTTTTGGAATGAAAGGGCAGGTGTCTGGCTGGTGAGCTGTCATGGCTGGAATGACAGGAGACAGGTGGTGAAGGACATTGCTGAGGACTTTTTTTTTTCCCCTTCACAGGTAGGGAACTTGTTCATAGGGCGGACACAGTTTTGTGCCCCCCATCACAGTGACCCCAGATTCCTGTTTGGGTGTGTTTATAAACAGGAGCCATTCTTCAGCCCCCTGCTCTGAGCACACCCCTCCGCTGAGGACTTTAAACTTTATTTCAAGTGCAAGAGCTGCCCACTGAAGATGTCACGGTAGGATAGGTGGATAGTGGTATAAACCAAACCCACAGCATCTAATACGTTGAGTATGATTCTCAATTTCACCTTTAGGTCTTAAATTTTGGGTTTTCTGTCTCAATTACTCAGAATGTATCGATGGCGTTTCTGTCTTTTCCCTTGAACACCATCACGCAGATGTTACTTTAAGAACCTTGCAAAGGTATTAGAGGCTGTCTGGTTCCAGGGACGGACATGCAGATGCTTAGTGGAATTTATTAATGACTGAGTTATGTCTCATGTTGTACTGGTTCTTAACCCACAATATAAGGATTAAGTGAGATAAGGACTGTGAAATTGCCATGCCTGACCCCTAAGCACTAAAGAAACAGTAGTTGTTTTTACCTGTCTCATTCCCCATTGTCCTGCTGCCAAGTTAACACACTTGGTGTGTTAACACACTGGCCTTTTCTCCAGGTGTGTGCTGTCTCTCAGCTTAGCCTCCCTGCACTGTTAGTGCCTCAGCTGTGGACTGGGAGTGGTATTTGTATCATACTGGCTTTTAATTTAGATTAAGTATATCATCCTGATCAGTGATGTGAAGACATATGCTTTCAGAGAGCAGCAGAAAATCAGTTTTAATTTATCATTGCATTGAAGCTAGAAGAAAACCTGAGGGGAGTGTTCCCAGAGGTTTTAATAAGAACAACATTCTCTGTGCATTTTCAATGTTCCTCAGTTCCCACTTGGCTGGAACAACTACCTCTGGCTTCAGTTAGCTATTTACATTCCTCTATTTTCATATAAATTGTGCTATATTAGCATATGTTTCACACTGTGACCTAGTGTTTCCCAGATCCTTTAAGCCAGGCTATTTGTACATTAGTCAACTTCAGCGGAAGGAAAATTGCAAATTGAGTACAGACTATAGCCCGGCCACGTTGCCCATGCTGTCATGCTGAAATAGATCCTTTGTTCTAAGAAGATTTGCTGTGAAATACAGTCTGTTTACATTAAGGAGTCCTCTGTGTATTTAAGGCTTAATTGTTTCAGGGCCTTCATTAATTCTTGAACTACAAGACCTAGATTTTCTTTTCTTGTATCTTTTCTACAATAATGAAAGTCAGGGGGTTTCCAAAAAAAATAACAAATTGGTCCTCATTAAAATGAAACTGGAAATGGTTTTCTGGTAATGTGTCTTACAAACAATGAGAGAATCTGATTGTAAACCAACTCCTGGACCTAGCCATCTCAGGATCCAGGCTGGGAAGCTCCAGGATAAAAGGTAGTCTGCATTTTATGGAAAAATAAAACAATTTTTACTTCTGTAATTGATGAAGTGCTTGTCTTGTCATACAGTTCTAGAGTTGAAGGGCTCTCCGGGAGTCATTTAATCCAGCCCCTTTCTGGAATAGCGTTTGCCTTAGTGTCTCTGACATGGACATCCAGTCTCTACTCAAACACTTCCAACCACCAGCCGCTCACTCCTTTAAAAAAATGTGGTGAAATGTAAATATACATAACATAAAATTACTATTTTAATCATTTTTAGGTGTACAGTTCAGTAGCTTTAAGTACATATCACAGTGCCATCGGCACTGTTCAATTGCAGAACTCTCTCAAGGTAACTTTGTGCCCGTTACATACCACCTTTCCCAGCCCTGGCACCCAGCATTCTCCTTTCTGCCCCGTGTATCTGAGTATCATAGGTACTTCACACAAGTGGAATCATCCAGCATTTGCCTTCTGTGGCTGTGGCTTCTTTCAGGTACTGTCTTAAAGGTTCATCCCTATTGAAATATGGACTACTATTCCTTTCCTTTTTAAGGTTGAGTAATATTATATCGTTTATACCACATTTTGTTTATACATCAATGGACACTTGGTTGCCTCTACATTTTGGCTGTCACAAATACTGCTGTGGACGTGGGTGTACATATTTGAGTCCTTGTAGTTCCTTTGGGTATATATATCCAAAAGCAATTCCAGAAATGGAATAACTGGATCATATGGTAACTCTGTGTAACTTTTTTTTTTTTTTTTGGAATCACCATAGTCCATTTTAGTTGCACCATTTTATGTTTCTGTTAGCAATGCACAAGGTTTTCTGATTTCTCCACATCTTTCTGGAGTTCTGTAAGAACTCCTTTCTTAGACAGAATAACACAGTGGTGATAGCCTGAACTTTATGGACTTTGGCTTTGAATTCCAAATTTCATGAGGTCAGCCTCATGCTGTCTGTTAATTTGGACAAATAGTTTGTTCTGTCTTATCCTCAGAATTTTTTGTTTGTTTTAGGGGTTTTTTTTGGGGGGGAGTGTGTTAAAATGAGGCTAATAAGAGATAATTGCTTTTTTCTTTCTTTTTTTTTTTTTTTTGAGAGAGAGAGGATCTTGCTTTGTTGCCCAGGCTTGAGTGCAGTGGCATGATCATAGCTCACTACAGCCCTGAGCTCCTGGGCTGAAGGGATCCTCTTGTCTCAGCCTCCCAAATAGTTGGGACTGCAGGGAATACAATCACATACAGCTATTTTTTTTTTTTTGAGACAGTCTCATTCTGTCACCCTGGGTAGAGTGCTGTGCCATCATCACAGCTCATAACAATCCCAAACTCCTGGGCTCGAGTGATCCTCCTGCCTTAGCCTCCCAAGTAGGTGGGACTCCAGGCGCCTGCCACAATTAGCGCCTGCCTAATTTTTCTGTTTTTAGTAGACATGGGGTCTTGTTCTTTCTCAGGCTGGCTTGGAACTCCTGAGCTCAAGCAATCCTCTGGCCTCGGCCTCCCAGAGTGCTAGGATTACAGGCATGAGTCAGCATACCTGGCCTCCTAGCTAATTCTTAAAAATGGTTTTTGTGGAGACAAGTTCTTGCTGTGTTGCTCAGGCTGGTCTTGAATTCCTGGGCTCAACACTCCTCCTACCTTAGCCTTCCAAAGTGCTAGGATTACAGGTGTGAGCCACTATGGCCAGCCCGGAGATGATAGTGATGTTATAAAATTATGAGGGTGAAGTGAGTAAATTCGTGTAAAAATACTTGGTTCAGTTTCTGAAAATAGGAGGCTGAATATTTGCTCTTGGTTTTTCAGTGGTCGCCGATTAGTCCATTAGACTGTCTTCTTCATTTTGAACTAAGCCTACCTGGGTGTAAGTCCTGTAATTTGTGTGGGGTTTGCCTTTATTTCTGCCCTTTACCGTGTTATAGGTACATACACCCTCTTCCTTATGTCACTTGTCTGATATTCGAAGATAGTCATTCTCCAGTCTTCTCTTGCTTGGCCGAACCTCCTGCTTTCCTTCAACTGTTTCTTAAATGACACGGTTTCTAGATCTCATCAGTGTATCAGCCAGTTTCAGATTGCTGTTTGTCTAGTAGAGCAGGCTCACTGGGAATCATACCACGTCTCCTGTCCTTTTGACTTTCCTCCCTGACAGATGTCCACGGGAAAGAACTGAAGTGGGGACATTGGTGGCACCCACCAGGCGGAAAGACTGTATTTCTAAAAGAAGGTTTGACTGCACCCTTAGCCACGGAGCTGTGTCTCCCAACACAAACACATGCTGGCTGTACTGTGAGCTTTTTCTGTTGTTGAAGTGACACCTGGAGACCTTCCCAGGAGAGAGGGCTGGGGGAGAGAGCAGTCTGTCTGGAGCTCCTTTCAACTTGAGCTCATGTCTTCAGAGAGGAGAGTGTAGGGAGAGCTTCACCCCAGCTCACCTGTCCTGCAACTCACAGACTTTTCTATACCAAGCTAAACTGTCAGTTTCTAAATTTGGCCAGAGGCGGGTGAATGGAGTGTCTTGGAAATGCTAGTGCTGTTTTTGAAAGTTCTGAGAAATTGAAAGGATTTCTAGAATGTTTCTGATTTACATGCTTAACTCATCTAAATGTCTTTCCTTTATGAACTCATTGACATCCAAGAAGACTTTTTAGTTTTGTCACCAACCTTTTTACTCTTAAAAACAAAATTTCCAAACCTCTATTCCTGAGAAGAGAAGTTGTAATTTTGTCAAAGAGAAAACATTTGAAGGGCACTGTCCTCCAGCTCCTCAGTCACGTGTTTGAAAACCTTTGTGAAAACCTAGTTGCTCCCACGCACGTGTCATATGTTTACATGGAAAAAGCAAAAGCCAGATTCTCTTTTCTTTTTTTTTGAAGAGATAGAGTTTTGTTTTGTCACCCTCAGTAGAGTGCTGTGGCGTCATATAGCTCACAGCAACCTCCAATCGCTTAGGTGATTCTCTTGGCTCAGCCTCCCGAGTAGCTGGGACTATAGGCACCCACCACAACGCCTGGCTATTTTTTTGTTGCAGTTTGGCTGGGGACGGGTTTGAACCTGCCACCCTCCGTATATGGGGCCGGCGCCCTACTCACTGAGCCACAGGCGCCGCCTCATATTCTCTTTTCTTTCAAAACAAAATAAAAAAGTGATGGGGAAGAGAGGATAACTTACTTTCTTGGCACTGTAATAGGGTACCCAGAATCCTTCTAACGTAAGGCTCTATCGTAGATGAAAGGCATGTTAAAACTTAAACCTGCTTTTAGTAAAGGACTGGGAGATTCACTTATGGTTGGTGTTCATGAAATTTGTCACAAGGGTTTTGTGATTTCTACCTTAGCCACTGAGAATATTGAAAAATGGATATAGTTCCTGGCCATTTTTCAGAGATTTGGGGTTGCAAGTTGCTGACATGCAGGTCTTACTTACTCTGCAGAATCAAGCCACAGTGGTCACATCCTAGTTGGCCAGTTTGCCATTTATGCACTTAGAGTGATGCCACCCTGCCTGGCAAGGAGCCCTGAGCACAGATTCTGCTGGAGCACAGAAAGCCAGCCAGTCACCAGAGGCTGAGCTGCGTTACCTACACGGTCCCATTTATCTTCCCTCCAATTCGGGCTGTGATTGGTTTGCCAAGCTTCAGACTTCACTTTGGTTACATGAGTAACAATACTGGTGATCTGCCACCTAAGGGAAGCTGGAAAACATCCAGAGTTAATGCTTTTTCTATTTGTTTGTTTGGAATTCATTGAGAGTACAAAGAATTAGGTTACACTGATTGCATTTGTTAAAGTCCCTCTTATAATTGTGTCCTGCCCCAAAGAGCAATGCCATACGCTGTGACCCCCCATTCCCACACCCTCCTCCTCCTCCCCAATTGTTTGTTCCTCTACCCTCATCCCCATATTAGATCATCTACCGCCTTCATATTAGAATTGAGTACATAGGATTGCTGCTTCTCCATTCTTGTGATGCTTTACTAAGAACAGTGTGTTCCCCTCCATCCAGGTTAATACAAAAGATGTAAAGTCTCCACCTCTTATAGAGGCTGAAGAGTATTCCATGGTGTGTGTGTGTGTGTGTGTGTGTGTGTATATATACCACATCTTGTTAATCCATTCTTGAGTTGATGGGCATTTAGACTGTTTCCGCATTTTAGCAATTATAAATTTGAGCGGCAGTAAACAATCTAGCGCAAGTGTCCTCATGGTAAAATATTTTGTTTCTTCTGGGTAGAGCCTAGTAATGGGATTGCAGGATCAAATGGGAGGTCTAATTTGAGTTCTGTGAGGGTTCTCCATACTTCCTTCCAAAAAGGTTGTATTAGTTTGCAGTCCCACCACAGAATTAATGTTTTTAAGTTTCTTTAAGGTTCAGAAAGTGAGGCCTAGGTGTGACCTGCAACAAAGAAGATAGCTGTTAACCATCAAGGGCATTACAGAAGCCAGTGACATGGCTGTCACAAAACACAATGACCCTTCTCTCATCCCCCACCTGCCCTGCGTGACTGGCTGCTACTCGGTTTCACTGTGGAGAACACGCTATGACACAGAAAGGGGAATGTAAATGCCTGGAGTGAGTCTGTCTGGTGTAAGTTCCCTGGCCCACACTTTAACACTGTTACCTTTGGAGGAGAATTACTTTGGTTGCATTTATTTGTTTTGTGTGAACTTTCTTAAAAAGAGAAGCACCCCTGGTAGGTGTCAATAGAGTCTATGATATTAAGTAGGGTGTGACATATTAGATGGCAGAGAATGGAAGGAACAGCTCTGTAATATCTCTGTAAAGCTGCTCTTTTTTGATATTTATATTTAAAGGTGGACCATATAACACACAACCTAGTAAGAGGCTGTTTGTTTTTTGAGACAGAGTCTCATACTGTCACCCTTAGTAGAGTGGTGTGGTGTCACAGCTCACAGCAACTTCCAATTCTTGGGCTCAAGTAATCCTCTTGCGTCAGCCTCCCAAGTAGCTGGGACTACAGGCCCCCCTCCCCCGTCCCGCCCCACAACACCTGGCTAGTTTTTTTTAGAGATGGGATCTCACTCTTGCTTAAGTTGGTCTCAAACTCCTGAGCTCAAGCAATCCACTTGGCTTGGCCTCCCAGGGAGCTAGAATTACAGACATAAGAGGTTTTGATTAGTAATGGTTTAAACAGAAGCTACTAAACAGCAGGGGAAAGAACTATGGGTTCAAGTTTAATTTGGCTCCTTTTTAGCATTGAAATTAGCCCCATCACTCTCTAGTATTTGATTTTTTCTTCACTAAAATGGGGATAATAACACATCAACAAATTTTTGTGATAATGGGTAAATGTGTTTTGCAAACTATAATTGCTTCAAAGCAATTTTGGAACTCTTTCTGGAATGGCCATAGAACTATCATCATACAAGGCCTGACAATTAAGTTTTCGAACTCATCCTGGAAAAAGTGCTTTGAAGGTGGATTAGGCGCTGGCATCGGTGCTTAGCTTCCCAAGGGAGTACCAAGTGACATTCAGCAATGTCACTACCAGGACGTTGCTTTCTCTTGTAAACTATAGGGTGCCCCAGAAGTCCCCATCACAGGGAAAATAGGAAATGATAGCTATATGTACTTTTATTTATAAAATATTTGCTACGAAATTTTTCAGAGAGGTGGTCAATATGTAGAGCATATTTGGTAAATAGTCTATAAAATTTTTATTGAATATTTTGTAAATAAAAATGAATTAAGTTCCCATTGCCTCTACTTATGGTGACTTCACAGTGGCTCTTGGGGTACCCTGCAATGATACATTTTGGTGATTGTTCCAAATCAGTGCATACGTAGTTGGCTTAATTTTTATAACAGCTGCATTGTATTCCATTATGAATTTCAGATATTTGTGATTTATTTATCCAGTCCTCTATTGCTAGACAAGTGGGTTGTTTTCAGTCTTTTTATATTATGCTCAATACTACCATGAAAATATTGTACAATGTATTATTGCATACATGTTTGAAGCCACCTGTAGAATTAAATAACTTCTAAGTGGAATTGTTGTTCACACAGTATTTGCATTTTAAATTTTCATAGAAATTGCCAAGTTGTACCAATTTATACTCTTACCAATATAAGGACTGCTATTTTTTCATATCCCTCACTATATAGTGAGTTATTAACTTCTTTTGTTTTTCTAATCTGTGGAAAATAATAGCTCATTGATATTTTAGTTTACATTTCTTACGTTATCAGTAAGCTTAGCATGTTCTACGCTTAAGGACCACTTCTATTTCCTTATCTGCAAATTGTCTTTTCATATCTTTGCCTGCTTGCCAATTGCATTTTTAAATATTTTTTCTTACTGATTTGTAGAAACTTTTGCTTACAGCAATATGACACCTAGCCCCTTGTCTTTTGAGCTATAATAATTTTGTCTTGTTTGTTTGTCATATGTCTTTTGACTTTTTTTTATTTACAGTTTTCCTCATAGAATTTTTTTTTTTAAATTGAGATAGTCTCACTTTGCTGCCCTGGGTAGAGTGCCACAGCTTCATCAGAACTTACAGCATTCTCAAACATTTGGCTTCAAGTGATCTTTCTGCCTCAGTTTCCTGAGTAGCTGGGACTGCAGGCACCTGCCACAATGCCCAGCTATTTTTCTTTCTTTCTTTTTTTTTTTTCTTTTGAAATAGAGTCTCACTATGTCACCCTAGGTAGAGTGCGGTGGTGTCACAGCTCACGGCAGCCTCAAACTCTTGGGCTTAAGTGATTTTCTTGCCTCAGCCTCCCTAGTAGCTGAGACTGCAGGTACTCAGACTGGCTATTTTTTTGTTGCAGTTGTTATTGCTGTTTAGCTGGCCCGGCCCGGGTTCAAACTCGCCAGCCTCTGTGTATGTGGCTGGCGCCCTAACCACTGAGCTATGGGTGCAGAGCCAAAGCCTGGCTATTTTTCTATTTTTAGTAGAGACGGGCTCTCACTCTTGCTCAAGCTGGTCTCAAATTCCTCAGCTAAAACAATCCACTTGCCTTGGTCTTCCATAGTGCTAGGATTATAGGCATGAGCCACTGCTTGCCGCCCTTGTAGAATTGTTTTAAGGTACTCAAATTGTCACCTTTCTTTCTATGGGCTTTAGATAGTTATATCAAACCTCGAACAGCTCTTTGCACCATAAGCTTCTAAAATACATTTCTCCTACTTGTTGTGGATATACATTTTTGATGGGTACCTTGAGGTAGCAGGTCAGGAACAATGCAGACAGTGGTGAAGGTTTTGTGGGGAAAGGCTGGCAGAAGAGGCACTCCTGGATGGGCTGCAATATGAACTCAAAGGAAAGGCAGCAAAACATCCCCCCACCCCATTATGTTGCTTCTCTCTCCCAAGCCACTCTACCACTCTACAAATTCCCCAAATATCATTCCTGACTGAAAATGGAAAGCTGTGTTCTGGATGGGAAAGGCAGACACTGTCTCTGAGCTTCCTCTTATCAGCCAAAGATCAAGTTGCCTATCTTGGTGGGAGACCCCATCCATCACGTGCACGGTAGCACTGGCCGTTCCTTGCTCACTGCAGCGGCTGGAAAGGCTCCTGAGATTTTGCTGTTTGACAGCCTCAGGAGGAGGATGAGCCAGCCCTCCCTTTTCACATGAGTGGCTCTTTGGCCAATCCACAGCATGGCCTTGAATTTTCGTGGAATGTTCCCGTGACTGCAACTACAAATAGGTAGGTTGCTTAAGGGCTGCAGGTGCAACTACATTTCATTTCCCTTCATCCTGTTTCCTTCAGATCTGAAAACTAAAACAGACTTGGCAGATTGATAACCAATGGAAAAGACTAGTCACAAAATTAATTGCATGGAAAATTATATTTTTTCTAAGAGAAAATTATTTATTTTCTAACAAGGGAATGAAAAAATGTATATTAGATGAGAGAATGACCAAATCTCCATGTTTGAATAGTGATTGTTGTTAGTGGAACTCTGTATTTGTGGATGTGAAGATATCATTCCAGTTATCATTGTTGTAAAGAGATGCTGTGCTTTTGCCTCCCTAAGTTTGATCACGTGAGCCGTCCCCACAGGGCCTGTCAGAATGGGGAGCCCTGGAGGCACTTGGCTACAATGAAGGGCAGGTCCTGTCTCTCTTTGTCTTTTGCCTTCAGATTCTGAAGCTCATTTCTGAAGGCATGAGGATATTCTAAGTCTGGTTAATTTACTTAGTGGAAAGGTTATGGGCTTTAGAATCACAGAGACTGGACTTGAAACCCTGACTGTGTCACTCGTGGCGTTAGACGAGCTCCCGACCTCAGTGGGTCTTAGTGTGTTCATCTGTAAACGGGTATGTATTACCCCAAATAATTCTATACAACAAAACAACTCTCCCAACAGCAAACATTTATTTAGGTCATAGGTAAAAAGCTATTATTTTTTATTATAGTTACTGTCACAAGCGAGTGATTGGGTGGTTCTCCAATCTGGGCTGAGCGGAGCCGATGTTGCACATTCTGTTATCCAGAGCAGGTGTAGATTCAGTGGTTGGGATGTACGCTCATCTCTTTATGGGGGAGAGGGAGAAAGATATAGGTACATAAAGAATGGATTGCACCCACTTTACAATCTACCACACTATCTTGTAGAAATAAGTATGAAAATATATGGAGAGTGCAGCTACCATGTCACGTGGGCATTCAGGGAACCATTTCTTGAGTGCCTACTATGTGTTAAATGCAAGGCCTGACGCTGTGAGTATGGGAGAGGTCAGCAAAGCCTCATCCCCAGCCTCAGGAAGTGACAGTCATAGTAAAAAAGATGCAACTGAAGCAATCGTAGAGCAAAGCAAGTGTGTTAAGAGAGGAGATAAAATACTGTGGGATTTCAGAAGAGGAGAAATTAAAGAGGCTGTGGGAACAGGTCCTGGCTACAAGTTACGCTCTGTTTAATGTCTCTATCTATTTAATTTTAATTATTGATCTCCCCAGGCTATCAATAATGACATGGTGCAGGAAACCTAGTCCAGACGAGTAAAGCATTTTAAACTGGTGTAATCCAAGGTGAATTAAGTATTTGAGCATTGCCAACCATCTAGATGTCACATGCCCAGGCTAATGTGGCTGGAGCAGAACCATCCAACTATCTCGCAGGATAATAGTAATCCTCCTACATTTACTTGTCTGATTAAAATAATTTCCACTAATGCAGGAGTCCCTCAATCCCATTACCTTGAACACTTGATATCAAGGAACAGCCAGAAGGTACAAATTACACTTTCAATATATTTCTGAAAAAATCGTTCTCACTGACTTTTACTCACACTTTGGAGCTTTAAAATGATTGAACTAACAGTGAGCTAGAGGAGGTTAGAAGAAAACAAACTTGAAAACTAGGGAAGGACTTGGCAGCAGTGGAGTAAGAGCTTGGGTGGATCCAGGACAGGGTGAGGGGGCGAAGGCCGTGATCTTCTGGAAGTCCATGGCAAGTTCTCTGCCCAAGTCTGGGTTTCTTCAAATCCAACCAGGGTATGATTATCTCGGGTTTTGGTTCTCTGCATGTGAAGTCATGAGTTAATGTCTGTTCTGTGTACAGACTTTTCTTGAAAGGAAAAGTGCTCCCCAAATACAAGGTACTTGTGTTGCTGTAAGGTGCTTGGAATCTTAATAGCTTTTTCAACTGCATCCAAATGGGCTTCTCTTTGTAAAGAATTTAAATGGCTGAGAGTCAAGACTGAAAAGGGGTTTGTTTCTCTGTCCTTCGATGCCGAGAGCAGATGACTGCACATTCTCAGAGCGTGCCCAATCTGCCCATTTTATGGAGGGTTCCACAAACACACAGCTGTTGAGATGGGGTATGTAGCTTAGGTGGTGGTTAAGACAACACTAATGCTCCTTACAGGATAAGAATTTTCTGTGTAGAGCTCTAGTTGGCTAAATCAATGGTCAGCCACTTAAGAGAAGCTTCAAGTCAAACATAAATATTTGTCTCTGAAAGACACTCTAGGTGCCAGCTCTGTTCTTGATTAGTATTCACTGAGCCGTCTCACGGTTGAGGCTGCCGCTCACTTTGGAATTTTATGACAACAGCAGGAATAATGTTTTAGTTTGCCAGCTCCTGTCCCTCTAGATTCTTAAATTTCGTTAAACTTCTCAGTTCATTTAAACCTTTATGTGTTTTTAGCTTTTTATTTTTTATTTTTTTTATAGATCATATCATTATTTGAGTTTCTTGACCCTGGTGGTTTGTAGAGGACCAGTGGAGCTCAGCTCTAGGTTATGTAAGACTCACCTAGGGACAGTCAATAGTTTAGAGGTAGAGGCCCAGGAATCTGTATTTGTGTAACACGCTTCCCATTTGAGTTGGGGAATCACTGAATGCAGACTGTCTATGGCCGGTGAAAAGGCTTTACCCAACAGTGAGAGCTGTTGCTTTGCTAGGTACTGACTCACCTCCAAATACTATCACAGTTAAGCCTCTTATCAATCCTGCAGGCTCATTTCTGTTCTATCCATTTTATGAATGAAAACTGAGGCTTAAGGGTATGAAGTAATTTGCCCAAAGTCATAAGCTGGTTGTGACAGAGCCAGGATTTGAGCATGTCTGACAGCACAGACTCGATACCTTCCATCCTTCTGTGAAACTGCTTCTTATCTAACCTCTTCTAGTGACGTGCAGAAGTCAGGCAGGACACACAGACAGGTGAGACAACATCCTTTCTCTCCAAGAAGTTTACTGTCTAGGCTGGCCTGCTGGCTCACTCCTGTAATCCTAGCTGTCTAGGAGGCCGAGGCAGGTGGAACGATTGAGCTCAGGAGTTCGAGACCAGCCTGAGCAAGAGCGAGATCCCATCGCTACTTAAAATAGAAAAACTAGCTGGGTCTTGAGGCACCTTGAGGTACCTAAAGTCCTACCTACTTGGGAGGCTGAAGCAGGAGGGTAGTTTGAGCCCAGGTGTTTGAGGTTGCTGTGAGCTGTGATGCCATGGCAGTCTACCAAGGGTGATGGAGTGAGACTATCTCACACACACACAAAGAAGAAGAAGAAAAAGAAGTTTACTGTCTAACAAGAATGGAAGGCAGAGAACATATTCACTGACGGCCAAAGGAACATGAAATTAAGTGGAAATCAGGGTAATTCCCATTTTGGGATCTTTTTAATAGTAAATTGAGCATTACTGAATTAGCAAATTTATTTTATTTTCCCATTGAATTGAATGGCTGCTTTGCTGTGATTTAAACATAGTATAAATCAGAAGCGTCCTTCTGTTTGTGGCTCCATTATGAGAAAGAGTTTATTGATGTCACTGTTACAATCTTTCAAAGAGATGGAATTTGTCCACCAAAATATTCTGTTTTATGTATTCTGTTTTGTTGTTGGGCTCTAAGCAAGCAAATTGGAGCAGTAATAATTGAACCTGTGCAGAGTTCAATGTTGAATGGGCAATTATTTTTTCTCTTCTGGGGGCCAAATGTGTATTAGAAAGGCAAAAGTAACTGAAAATTTAGAAGCTCTTAGACCAGTATGTAAGTTAGACTCATCCTTCATTCCCATCGGTATTTATGTTGCTGGGGAGATGAGAGCACCAAAGACTCGGTTATGATTGCCGAATCAATTTCAGAAGTGCATAGGGCGAGGGCCAAATCAGTAAAACTCAGACAGACCCTTCCCTGTTCCTAGTAGAGGCCCCCTCGGAGTGTCGCATGCTGCAGGCAGAGGCAGGTGAGGGGCTGTGACACGTGGAGACGAGCCCACCGTGGGCTGTCTTCTCAACGATCATGGGGATCTTCCTAGGAAGGTGAGATCCTCAGCTGGTTTCAGTTCACTTTTTACTTATCATAGAAAATCGTCTTTTATTCAACAGAGGAAATTAAATTGACAGGCCTCCTGTGTCTTGCTTAACATCTGGCTTGCTGTAAATCACACGAGGTTCCTCACCAACACTTTCATCCAGGATGGGATCCTCCAAGATTGTGTTAAGCTTCCCCCTGTCCTTCATCACAGTATTATCACACTATATTGTAATTTCTGTTAAATATGTGATTTTAAAAAAATTTAAGATTAATATGAGGGTACCTATGATTAGGTTGCATAGTTTGCTTTTGTAAAGGTAAAGTCCGATTTGTGGCTGTGTCCTTCACTTGGGAAATGTGCCATATACCTCAGCCATGTACGCATTGGGTGGGAACTTACCCAGCCCCTTCCCCCTCAACCCCCTACTTGAGTTTGAGGTTTTCTGTCCTGTGAGCATGTAGTTGTTAATCTTCTAGTTCCAATTTAGTCCTGAATATGATGCTTGTTTTTTCATTCTTGTGATACTTTGCTTAGGAGAATGTTTTTCAAAATCTCCATCTTAGACTTTACCTCTTTCATGTTTACATGGAAGCTGGAACATATTCTTCTTAGCAAAGTCTCTCAAGAATGGAAGAAAAAGTAACCGATGTACTCAGCCCTACTATGAAGGTAATTTATAGCTTTCATATGAAGGCTATAACCCAACTATAGCACAAGAATATGAGGAAAGGGGCAAGGGTTGGGAGGGGTGAGGGGAGGGTGGGGCAGAGGGAGGGTAATTGGTGGGGCCACGCCTACGGTGCATCTTAGAAGGGTACAGGTGAAACTTACTAAATGCAGAATACAAATGTTTTCATACAATAACTCAGAAAATGCCATGAAGACTGTTAATCAGTTTGATGAAAATAGTTCAGATTGTATATGAAACCAGCACATTGTACCCCTAGATTGCACTAATGTACGCAGCTATGATCTAATAAAAATAAAATTAAAAAAAATTTCCACCTTTTTTTATGGCAGAGTTGAATTCCATGGTAATCCATTTGCATGTTGAAAGGCACCTAGGTTGTTTTCATATCTTTGTGATTGGGAATTGTGCTTCTGTAAACATTTGAGTGCAAATGTCTGTAGGGTAAAATGACTTCTCCTCTTTTGGGTAGATGCCTAGTAAAGGGATTGCAGGATCAAATGGAAGGGTTACTTGTAGTTCTTTGAGCACTCTCCACAGTTTTTTCCATGCAGGCTGTGCTGTGGAGTAGTTTGCAGTCCCACCAGCGCTGCATACCTGTCCCCCTCTCTCTGCACCCATGCCCACCTCTCTTTGTTTGGGGACCTTGTAATTTTTTGTTTACTTCTCTGTGTCCCTATCAGATAATGAGCTCCATGAAGTAATGAACTGTCTTGATTTTGTTCACCATCGTATCCTGGCACCTAGCTGGCACTTAGCTAGTCGGGACAGAGTAGATACGCAATAAATGTCTGTTGGATGGATGGATGAATGAATTAGCAACAAATGAACAGACTTAATAGCACTAAACTACAGGTGAGCATGAGGAAGTTTTACTCCATGTGGCCGTGTGGTTTTAGATTGTCTGCTGACATATGTGGTTTTGGGGAACATCCAGGACAACTTGACCCCAGTGTGTACAGGACTTAACCAAAACTTCATTTGTTTTGCAAGAGTCAAAAATAAACTCTTAGGCTTGAGAGTCTTGTGGATTTTCAGCGATGAGGGCATCTTTCTTGGGTTTCTTCTTTCTTTTGAGTGGCATGTGGCTTTGAATTGGCCAGAGATAATTGCTTGGTGATAGACTTTTATTATAAAATAGATTGTAGAATATTTATGTGCATGGGTTATACGGAGGGAAAAATGAGATGGCAAACACCTTAAGACGGAGGCAGATGATACAGAAGAGTAAGAAAGAAAAATTACTAGGAAAAGAGTGCAAGAAAGGGCAGTCAAATGGAAATAAGGAAAAAAGAGTAAAGTTTGTAGATGTCATTAGAAACCGAGGTGTCTCTAGTGAAGTGGAGCCTCTGAGAGAGCGAAGGCCGACTCTGAGCGAAGCTTCTTCCCTCTGCCCGCTCACTCTAAGCCGTGCATGGACTCTCTCACTGCACCAATGGCACCAGGGCTGAGCGAGGGATGCTGACTTTGGGTCCTTAACTAAGATGACATCTCCTTGGGGAAGATCGAAGTTCGAAATGACCCATTTTGAAATTTTTGTTAGGACTCCCACTGTCCCTAAGAAGAACTTGTCTCTTCAGTGATGACCTGAGATGTTTGTTCCCTTTTTTCTTTAAGAAAAACAATAAACAAGGAAAAAACTAGAAGCCCCTGGATTGGCAGAATTGTCTATGTTGAATACGACCACTATTGATTTTTATTCACTTTAAAGAAGGTGTGCATCATGGAGGCACTTTGTGGAGCATAATTTCTTTAAATACAAGAACTGAAAGATTAATGTAACAGACTTAAGGAAGGAAGTAGTCTTTATTTTTTCTTCCCCTTTTTACAGTTCCCACTATGTAGGAATGTGAATAATACCACAAGTTTTGTTGTATTTAAATTTTTTTTCTTCAACAAATGAATGGTTTTGTCACATGTGCACTAATTGCACTATTCACAAAGAAACTGTGCTGTTTACATGTTTCATGTACAAAAATGTGATTTCATAGTGCAGGGCTGTGATTGGTAACTGAGCAGGGGCTAAAGGTGGCAGGATTGGGCCATCTTTCTTTATGACTGTATCAATAACTTTATTTAGAGGTTACATCAGAAATCCAAATTCAAGGTCGCTGAGGATTAGGAGGGCTTCATAAACACCAACGGTAATATTTTCTGCTCCTGATTATCCTGTGTGGGAGGAGGGAGGCTTTAACTTTTCTCTCCCTTCAGTAAGTAAGCTGAGGCCCCAGAGTGCAGAAGACCCCCACTCAGGACCCTGGACATGGGGTGACTGTGAACTCAGAGTTGAAGCATTGCCCAGGTTGAGTGACCCCCTTGTGCCGTTGGGGAATGTAGCCCACCTGCCCAACTAAGGCACAGTAGGCTGTTGTTTTCCAAACAGAAACCCTGGGCTAAGGTGATTCGCCTGACTGTGAGCTTCTCTGCTGAGGCACTGGGGAGGGGAAGGAAGTGGGGCCAAGAGCCTTCAGCAGACATCCTTAATAACGCTGCACACCAGAGGCCTCTGCCCCACAGTGAGCCTAAGCAGAAGTCTTATACTGCAGGAGGAAAATGTACCCCTTTTTTGTGGCTGACCCTGGCTGCTTGGAAATTTCTAGATCATCTCTGAGAACTCAGCCTCTGAGGTTACATGTCACCTCTTAGGGGCTCAGACAGCAGACAGTGCAGTTCAGTGAGCAGTCAGCATATATTTAGTGCTGAGCCAGCTCTAAGGCCTGCTTCTACCTTAGTACGACTGTGATTTTAGCAAACTCTTTGGACTGCAACGGGCCTCACTTGCTTCATATGTAAAATGAAGAACATATACCATATGGTTTTTAAAAAATTTATTTAAAGCCTTGAAGCCTTTTCCATAAGACCTGTAAACACAAAAATATGTAAAACAGATAAAAGTAGCATTATTTCAGTTAAGGGAGGCCTCTTGGAGCCTCGTGTCCTTGTCCTGCACACTCCCAGTTCTCTAATGTTCCCCTATAAATAGCTGCACAAAATCCTTATGGATCCAAAGAATACAGATTGATAAATACATTTGGGGCTTTAGGGGTGCCTGCACCCTGGTGTGAAGTTGTAGGACTCAGTTACTCCAGCCAAGATGGGCACTAGGGCAGCCACTCTGGTCTTGCCCTGGGCCTTTGCAGCTGTAGGGCTGGCTGCTCCTGGGTGGGAATGCCTTGCATCTGTGCAGCCTCACACATCACTGGGTCGGGGATGCAGGATGTGGCACGGCCGGGTGCTTCTCACCAGAGCTTCCACATCCTGTACAGCATGGTCTCCACCTGCCCACTGCTGAGATGAACCAGTAATCTTTTTAGAGAGGACAGATTTTTATTACTTAGGAGAATTCAAGGCTTATTTTGTTCTCTCTGAATAACACTCCCCCTGTTGAGGCCTAAATACCCAAACCTTAGGGTTTGCAGAATCAGTGCCAAAAATCAGTCCCCAGAGAAGCTGCAAAGATAATAGCTCTTATTGATCATCAGGAGGAGAATAGCTTTTGATGTTTGCCCTCCTACAGAGGTCAAGAAAGATAAGGGCTGATGTTTTCTGAGACATGCCTGATTTGCTTAAATCGAATAAAAACACATAAAAACCCTTGTGTTCTTCAAGAACTGGTAACCAATTCAGGAAAACCTCACAAAGTGAAAAGACTGTTGTGGATTGGTGAGGCATGTGAAATAAGTGTCTTTCTGAAAGCATGGTGAGAGTGACACTCAGACGCCAGCCTACTGACTGTGTCCCTGCAGAGGACGGCCTCTGGAGAGAGACCCCGGCTCTGGAGTCGTGACGCTGCCCACTGTGTAGGATCCTTTGCCCCATCATGTGATTTAATACTTATGTTAGTCCTCCGAAATGGCTTTCGTTGTTCCCATTGTACAGATAAGAAGATAGAAGTCCAAGGATTTTCAGTAACTTGCTCATAAATGGCAGAAGTTAGTATTTTCATTTAGGTGTGTACTTCATGAAGTGTTCTACTGTCTTTGAAATGGTACAGATTAATTTGCTATCGGTGTGATAGCAAATGATTTTATGCAGAGAGGCTGCAACTCTGTTAGTAAATATACTTAGAAATGTCTCAGGCTTTTGCTATAGTGAAGAAAACAGGAGAAGAATGGACTCCGTCTTGAGAACCTTCAACATCAAAACTAGGGGCCTTGTTCCTGCCTTGTCGCTGCTGGTGGCCGTGGACTTGGTGAGGCTCAAGTTGAGATGTGCTCAGTTTTTCTCATTTAAAGTTCAGCCTTCCTTTCAATGAAACAAGAAAAGATTATTAAACATTTTGTAAGGGGGGAATTATTGGTATTAAACTTTCTGTGTAAAATAATCAGCTTTTCTTTTAAAAATGAATGTGGCTTTGGAAGATAATATTTTTGGGGAAAGTTGTTCATACTTTAAAATATTTTATCTGTTTTTATTATCATTTTATCTGAACAGCTGAACATGTGCTTATCTGAAGGAATGGATCTTGAGGCTGAGAATAACATTCTTCAGAATCAGCACAATCACGTAATAGGCATGTGAATTGAAATTATCTTTGCTGTGGCCCAAGAGCTGAGTGGTAATTAGCGTCCAGGGACATTTGGGGAGCAGTTTCACTGTTAGTGGTGCCAAGAATCTATTCATTTGTCATCGGTCCCAAATTATATTCAACCAGCAATTCAAACTCAGCTTGGAAAAGCCAAGTGACATATAACTAACTTTCTATAAAATTGATACTGTAAAGCGAGACCTATGTTTCTGGCAGTTTCACTGTGAGCAGCAGTAAGATAAAGCTGTGAAAATATTGAAGGGAAATGCTGTTGAGCTGTGCCTTAATCCTGCCACTTCTCAGCCTCTGCGTCCTTGCCTTGAAATGCCTCCGTGGCCACCGTGGTTCCATTCGCACGTTCCCTGAGGTCTTCGGGCTCTTGATGAGCCATTTCATAAGGCTAACCACAGTGGTCCATGACATGCACACAGGGTCATCACTACTGAAGGACCCCAAGTAGGTGGTCACAGGATCAGAGAGAATGGGGGTCAGAGTGACTCACATGAGGGCCCCCCCCCCACAGCAGACACTCTGCTCTTCCTGGTAGAGCCCTCTGAGTGAAATATCATCCCTGGGCAAGGGAAGTCCTGCTTTCCACTGCAGTTTGTGTGAAGCATTTTTCCTACCCGGGCACGTTTTTCTTTTTGGTTTCATATTTTTGAATTTTATATGCTGTTAAGATCCCCTTCATATTTCCCGTCTGACTTTGGGTCCTCTCGGAGGAGTTAATGCTGCTTTGTGCTCAGGATGTAGGAGGGATGGGGCCGCTGGGGCGGGGAAGGTCTGTGTGGCCCCTCTGTTTCTTTACCACCTGCCTCCAGGACCTGGAAAGAGGGAAGCCAGGGAGGTCTGCATAAACCAAATAGCCCTTTTGTCTCTACTGAGTGTGACGGGTAGGCAGATTAGAAGTGCGCCTTTGCAAGTTCTCACTGGGTCAACATCCTGTTCTTATCCAAACTCAGTCAGTGACGAGGACAGATGGCTTCTATGGCCATTTGGCAGACAGTCACCATCAGTAAATAAGGAAATGTAGAAAGTGTGCTTATCTCTAGGAAAAGGTGAAGCCAGAGGTACGGTGATTTTTTAAATCATCGTTCACCGACTTGAGTACTATTGGTCAGCATTGGCTTGTTGCCTGGAGGTATGGGGCGCTAGAGCAGAAAGACGGGCATCTGAATTCCAGTGTTTCCCATTGTTAAAGTTCATCTTGCCTTTCAACTCAGACTCATTTTGTCTGAGAAAAAACTCTATGGCAGATCCAGGCTTAATGGGCAAAAGACCTTTAATTGATTAACAATGCCTGTGTTGGGTTGAGGGGGCCATGGGGACATGGAGGAAGACCCTACAGTGTATGTACCTTACGTCTAATGACCTGGGTCCTCCAAGATCCTGTGCAGCACTAATGTGCTGTGATAACGTGTGTGTCTGTGTGTGTGTGTGTGTTAGACACAGCCTAGGGGGAGGTTTGTATAATCCTATGACAATGTTAGTAGGATGGTGCTATGGCTTGAATTTTCAAAAACAACAATAGACACCAATGTTGTATACTGCAGTCTGAAGGACATATCGTGTCCTCTCAATGGTTGACTTGAATGTTTGTTTTCATATGATGGTTTCGAAAATTATCTTTTTAAGTTTTGGTACCACAAGTGACTCTTTGTATTCAAATACTTAGCTTTCATTTGTCCTGACTTAAAGTTCCAATGCAGAGAAGTGAATTTCTCTGTTCATAAAAAATGTTACCAATTCACAAACACAACCAATGAAATCAGCAGTCGGAGCAACATTGTCCTCATTTTTCATGGGAGGACTATTGGATATGTTGACCCAAAACTGATCTAACAAGAAAAGGAAGTTTATGTTTGATAATGTGTGGTCATTTCTGCAAGGTTTTTGTTGTTGTTGTTTTGTTAATGTAATAGTTTAAGTTTTAATTTTTGAGCCAGTTTTTTGATGTAAAAATCTTTGGATCTGGCCTCTGTGTTCATTTGGATGGCCTCTAAAATGCAGGCACCTCTGCCAGGCAACCCTGGTGGCCATTCCAGTGTAATGAGTTGTGGGAGGCTGGTGGTCTCCTCCTAAAGCGGCCCACATCGAAGTCCCCCGCCATGCACCCAATCGCCGCCCGTGCTTACTGGTTTTAATACTGCCCTTGTCTTTCTTCCCTCCCTTCTTTCTCTTTTCAGAGACACAGTCGTCAGTCACTGCTGAATTAGTGCCTACCTCGTCATGGAACGTTTCAAGTGAACTTGACAAAGGTACCCAGTGGGGACATACGTGGGGGTGGGGGGCAGGAAGGCGTGAAGCTGATTCTAACACTGGCATGAACTTCTTTGAAATCAACTAGTTTTCAGATTGCTAGAAGATGGGGCCAAAATAAATTCCTAGCTTCCTTTGTGATCATTTAACATTTGATTACTTGGAATTCTATTATTTCTGGAGAGTGTTTTTCCCCCTCTCTCCTTTCCCTTCTTCCTCTAAAATGTTCCAAATGGTAAAAATGCTTCAAGATGTGAATTAGGGTCGTTTCTGACCTTCCTGACACTACATCTAGTGGATCTTATTTAGGGGATTTGATTCAGCCTTAGCCAGGATTGATCAGAGCTGTTGGCTGGGTGACCTTTCACAAAGAGCATTTGATGTGTTTGCAGAGTTCAGAACAGAGTGTTTGGAATGTTTGTAATTGCCTGTGTGTACAGACAGCAGCTTCCTGTGTGCATGTGGGGAGTGAGTTCCTGCCAGGAGCTTGTTGTTTAGCATTAATTGCTTAGTGCTGACTACTCTCCAGAGAGCCTCTGCCCAGGAGTGGTGCATCAGGACACTCAAAGCCCCTGCAATCAGATGCACGCACCTGCCCTTTCCACCTTGGCTCTCTCTTCACTCCTCTTGTGCCCTTTTATGCATCTCCAGCCGCACTTCTGCTTCTTCTTGCATAGCCTGTGCTCTGCTGCCTTTCTGCTTTTGCCTTTTTTCCACCTAGGTTAAGTTTTCTTCTTTGCCAATATCTATTCTCCCTCTTCTACAAGGCAACTGGTGACTTCTTTAAGACCAAGCATATCATATTATCCACACAGTTTTGTCTGATTCCTCTGGCAGGAAGAGGCCTTTCCCTTTTTGGAACTACCATTTTCTCTGTCTTCGTTTTGTGTTTTTTATATTATATCATGATAATTTATATACCTGCTCATCCTATCCTTAAACTTGGAAGTTCATTGTAGGTAGGATTTCTATCTTGTTTCTTCTTCTTTTTTTAAAATTTTTTTTCTTTCTTTGTTTCTTATCTCCATCACAAAATCTAGCACAGACTTTTTTGTTCATCAGAAATCCTCAGTAAATATGTGTGAAATGGCAAGTCAAATCTTATTTAGTGAGATACCACATCCATATATATGTGTATAAATACTCACTTTAGTTGAAGCAGGATTCAAGGTTCTGAGATTACTGTGCTAAAAGGAACTCAAAGATCATTGTCAAGGCTCGGTGCTCGTAGCTCAGTAGTTATGGTGCCAGCCACATACACCAGGGCTGGCGGGTTCCAACCCAGCCTGGGCCTGCCGCACAACAATGGCAACTACAACAAAAAAATAGCTGGGCGTTGTGGCGGGCGCCTGTAATCCCAGCTACTCGGGAGGCTGAGGCAAGAGAATCACTTAAGCCCAAGAGTTTAAGGTTGTTGTGAGCTGTGATGCCCGGGCACTCTACCAAGGGTGACATAGTGAGACTTTGTCTCAAAACAAACAAACAAAAAGATCATTGAAGGGAGGGGAGGGGAGGGGGGAGGATGGGTGGAGGGAGGGTAATTGGTGGGGCCGCACTTATGGTGCATCTTAGAAGGGTACAGGCAAAACTTACCAAATGCAGAATACAAATGTCTTCATACAATAACTAAGAAAATGCCATGAAGGCTATGTTAAACAGTTTGATGAAAACATTTCAGATTGTATATGAAACCAGCACATTGTACCCCTTGATTGCACTAATGTATGCAGCTATGCTTTAATAAAAAAAAAAAAAAGAGAGAGAGATCCTCTGGCCTCAGCCTCCCAAGTAGGTGCTCACTATAATGCCTGGCTAGTTTTTCTATTTTTAGTAGAGATGGGGTCTTGCTCTTGCTCAGGCTGGTCTCAAACTCCTGAGCTCAAGCAATCCACTTGCTTCAGCCTCCCAGAGTGCTAGTATTATAGGCATGAGCCACTGTGCTATGTCATGCCATAGGTCTTCTTTCCCCCTGATTAGATGAGATGTTCCCCCCCTACAAAGCTTTCTTGATACTTTTTATGGTTTAACTCTGTATCTTGACTACATGACCAATATTTCACTTTATAATCTTGAGTTATAAGTTATTTGTTTATATGTAGGCTTTCTCTATTAGACTTGAAGCTCTTTGAGGCAAGTGATTATTTCTTACCCACATTTGAATATCTAGTGTGGGAGGTTCATTTTCCATGTGTTGGTGTAGGGGAGGAAAAAATAAATTTCTCCTCCTTCCGTCTGAGTTCTTAGTTTGGGATGGACCTCTGTAACAAAAGATAGACTAATAAGAGAAGATCAAACAGAAGCTTAATAGCATGTATGCCTCATGTACACATGGAAGATACTCAGGGTAAATGAGTAATTCTCCAAGATACAGCTTTGGGTTCAGGCTTAAATACCATTTTCAACTGAAAGAAAGAAATAAGGGTGTTGGAACACTAGTAATGGGGAGGCAGCCAGCAAAGCCATGCTAAACAAGGATAAAGTTTGCTGTGCAGAAGTTTAACATAAAGGACATAAAAGGAACTCCAGGAGATAAATAAGGGGAGAGAGAGAGAGAGATCAAGGGATAAAAAAACCTGGAAGAGGCCTGCTCCTCAAGGATAGTTTTAGCCCTCATTGCAGAGGGTGTGGCCACAGCCTACGGGGTAGCGAACAAGTTTGAAGTTTGCTGACTTGCCTTGGCTAGAGCTTGGCCTCGGTCACATGGTCACTGATGCTGATGGGCAGGAGCATAGAGGGAGTCAGCATATCTGGAGCCCACTCAATGGTAAGCTGGCACACAGCCTGTGACACATGGTGCCTGTGTTGGGAGGGCTGTAGGAAAGAAACAATCCCTGGGGCACAAGTGAGCCAAGACTCTTGAGTAGGTGTGCAGGGACAGCTGGGTTACCACTGCTAGTATGAGACCTGGAGTTCACCAGTGCCCAGGAGGAGCATGTCATGGAGATTACTGGGCCTGAGCCAGGCTGTAGGAATCACTGAATGAGGGTGTAGTCTCAGCACACAGCTGGCACAGAGTACCACTAGATGTCCCTACACACATGCACCATGCAACAGAAGCATGGAAAAGAAAACCTCAGCGCCCTGGCACCAGAAAAAAATAGGCCCCTTCCTCCTGCAATGTCCCTGCACTGGGAAAACTTACTGTACGGAACATATTTACTCTAAAGGGCAAATGATTACAGAGTTTAGCCCATTACTACAGAGCAGGTGCTGAAGGGTGAATTTGGAGCTGAGAGGCAATACATTGATAGCTGGTGTGTATTCCAAGTTTCTATCAGCTCTTTTAGGCTGCTACTATGCATGAAAAGAACATGACCCAGATACCCATTGCTTCTTCAGACTGAGTCCTACAATGTGCAGCAGACAGGAACCTTATGTAGTGTTAGGCTAGCCTGGCAGAGATCATTGAAATGATTGCAAGCTTAAAAGACTCATGAGTATGAAATAAATGTTCATTGTAGTAAATGACTGAGATTTATGAAGCTATTTGTCACACGGAGAAAAACTTAACCCATCCTGTTTTTCTCTACCTCCATCATGCAGGTGCGTAGATTACAAGATGAGCTTGGTATATATTCTAAATTGACTTGCTTTTCAGACTTTGGGACCATTTTCGGATTTGTCTGCAGGCTTAGCTCACATGTTTTCTAGGAGGCTAAGGATTGAGTCACCATTTCAGGTACACAGCGGAACAGGAATAAGATCATGAAGAATCTCGCTGGAGTTCAAATTTACTCTTTAAAAGAAAAAAATTTAACGGGAAACCCGGACCCAGGAATTGCTTTTTTCCGCCTTTTGAATCGACATAGCTCATTCACTGTGGAAGCTTTATAAGATGCAGCTAGGGTATTAGGTCTGGCTTCATCATCTGAATTGGTACCTTTTTGACGAGACTTTAGGATAACAAGGTGAAAACTAATGAGAAGAAGATTGCTTTGTATGTGAGCTGGCTATTTATTGCTCAAAAGGTGAATTTATGGGTGAAGAGAGAAAACAGATAATCAAAACATGGTCTCTACTCTCATACGTTAATTTTATGTTCCAATCTTTTTGTCTTGTGTAGGGTCATAGCACATCACACCCTCATATAATTGACTAACAGTGAAGAACTCTCTCCTTCCTTGCATTAGTTATTCTGCTGATATTACTTTCATTACAGCACAAAGAACAATCAGTAGGTGTTAAGACATTCTGCAGCTAATTGAAATCATTTTATTTCAAAAGATATTCCCTTTCAAAGATGGTTAGTAAAAAGTTTGGCACATACGATTATTGTTGGTTTGACCACAACGGCGATCAATGTACTCAGGAGCTTTTCACTACCTTTCATGATGCATATAATAGAATTGCACCTAATTTATGACTGAAGCTCTATTTGTAGAGCTTCTTATCACCTCCGTGGTCTTCCCTGAAACCCCATGTTCCAAATAAGCTGCTCTGAGTTGGCTGTCACTTTGGACTCCGTGCTGCTGCTGTGGCTACAGCTGCTGTTCCTTCCAAGTCATCAACACTCTGTCACACAAGGGTTTTGGTTTACTTTTTCATAGTGAGTTTTTCTGATTAAACACACCATAAACTCCCTCAGTTAGTGGCATAGTCATTTATTTTCCTTCCAAGGATGTTTATTAAGAGGCTTTCAAAAATAAAATTGTACTTTATGTTGATGTTCTTGTAGGTTCACAGCCTTTCTATATTTTCAGCTTTTAAAGTTTCCCCTTTCTTTAATACTTACCTACAGACTTGCAAATTGGTTTCCAGTTATTTGTTTACTCTTTTTCTAAGTTCTGCTTTTCTGAACCGAAATAGCATTTGATACGTGTCTCTGAGCAAGGTTTTTCAAAGAGTAGAAATGATATGGTCACTTATAAATAAATGGAAGCTGCAAACAGAATGTGGGCACTATTTTCTACAACTTTCTCCTTTTGCTCTTGTTAAGTGACCTGTACTGGGTTACATAAGTAGGTGGTAGCAAAGTTGGGACGAGGACTCCGTCCCCCTCTCTTCTCTCCCAGTTCTCTTTTCACTGTGTCATGCCACAGAATGATAAAATGGGAGACCCAAAAGAAATGCCAGAGGTCAATTTAGTTAACCATATTATTTTAAAGGTAAGAAACCAATGCCAGGGAAACGTGAACATCTGACATGACTGTGATACTCTTGGCCTTCTAGAAGACATCCCTTGCTCTAAAAAAGAAAAAGTAAGGAGCACTTCAGTAAATCTCCAGTTCCAGGGACTGGCTCTGGTGAGACAACTCATAGAGAAAGTCTGTGGCTTACACATGTGTCCATTAGGTAACTGAGTCATCCTCATGAGTAGGCAGAAGGAGGGGCACTGGGAAATCTCTCCCACCCAAAATATCACCCCACACATGTCCTGTTTGGGAGACTAATCCTTCTGGGTCTTCAAGGTTTCTATTAGAGTTCCCTATTAAACTGCACATAATCTAGGAAGAGAATCATTTCAGATGTTAGTGAGTATCCAGGTTTTCTCTGAGAGAAGGGCTTCCTTAATGTGCTTTTGTAGCAGAGGAAGGAAACCAGGAGAAAAGTGTCCTGAAATGAGATGTCTGTCTTCAAATCAAGCTCCCTAACCCATGTTTGGTACTGAGCTGGATTTACAACCTCGCTGCTTCATGGAGGTAGAGCTCTTAACATCATCAGAAGGATACACAACCACATTGAATATTTTTATCTGAATCATGTAGACATGTGGGTAGAATCCCTGGATTTCCCTTTCAATCTCATTTTGCAAGTACTAATGAACTTGTATAGAGGGAGGGGAACATTGGTATTGAGGCTTAAGTGAACTAATCTAAACGCATTCTTGACTTTATTTGGAATCTACATATTTCATCAATTCCAAAATGTATTCCCTCTTTCCCATTATAACATTTCTGAAAACAAGATGTTTCTCATGATTAGTGGTGTCTTAGAATCATTGGTAGCCAGGTGGTCGTTGTCATGTAGTTATTACATAAATGGACACCAACTTCATTAAGCATACATGGTGTTCGTATTGTCATTTCAATTGACTTATATGCACTGTTATTATTACACATAGCAATGTGGAAATAAATTTGACTAGTATTTAAAGTATCTTTCATGGATTATTCTATCATTTGGTATTAAAAAATTAAGATATTGGTAATGCAGAGAGGCAAAGGAACACAGCAGCAGGATGTAAATATGAGGTTAGTTAAACAGATATCGGTATTAAAGGAATAAGGACAATTTCACATTTTCTTTCAGTGTAACAACCAAGTGCTTGTGGGAGCTAAGAAAGGAAGATATCCACAGGTAGATAAAAGTCTGCTGCATTTTGTGATTCATGTCACTTTGCCAGAGTTTAAACTGTACTACAAGGCTATAGTAACCAAAACAGCATGATACTGGCACAAGAGCAGAGGCACACACCTATGGGTCAGAACAGAGAAGCCAGAGATGAAACTGTTCTCATATTCCCATCTTATCTTTGACAAAGCAGTTAAAAACAGATACCAGAGAAAAGAATCACATTCAATAAATGGTGCCAGGAAAACTGGAGAGCCACATGTAAAAGACTGAAATAGGATCTGCACCTCTCATCACTCACAAAAATTAATTCATGTTGGATAAAAGACTTAAACCTTAAACATGAAACTATAAGAATTCTAGTAGAAAATGTTGGAAAAATTCTTATAGATATTGGCCTAGGGAAAGAATTTATGAAGAATACCCCAAAAGCAATCGCAACAACAAAAATAAACAAATGGGACCTGATCGAATTAAAAAGTTTGTGCAAAACTAAGGACATAATAAATAGATAACCTACACAATGGGAGAGAATATTTGCGTGCTACACATCCAATAAAGGGGTGACAACCAGAGTCTACAAAGAACTTAAGCAAATCAACAAGAAAAAAATCAAACTTCTTCATTAAAAAGTGGGCAAAAGACACAAAGAGAAACTTTTGTTTTCTTAATAGCTTCTTTTATTTTTTTACATTTCAGATTGATATGAGGGTACAGATGATTAGGTTAGGGTGTTTACACTTTTTAGATAATGTCCCTGCTGTAGTTTGTGTCCCTCGCCCAGGAGCTGTGCCATATACCCCTACATTGTGTCCATTAGTTGGGAGTACACCCATTCCCTTCCCTCCTCTCCTCCTTTCCCCCAGCTTGAATTAAATTGAGTTTTTCTCTTGTGTGGGTGTGTATTAGATCATCTACTGGCTTCCTATTAGCATTGAATACATTGGATACCTGCTTTTCCATTCTTATGATACTTTACTAAAGAGAGTATGAGTAGAAACTTTTCAAATGAAGATAGTCTAATGGCCAACAAGCACATGAAAAAAATGCTCAGCATCTCTATTCATCAGGGAAATGCAAATCAAAACCACAATGAGATACCACCTAACTCCAGTAAGAACAGTTTATGTGAAAAAGACTCAAAGCAATAAATGCTGGCGTGGATGCGGGGAGAAAGAAACACTCATTCACGGTTGGTGGGACTGCAAACCCTAACTTCTATGGAAAGTAGTATGGAGATACTTCAAAGAACTGAAAGTAGAGCTACCATTTGATTCAGCAATCCCACTTCTAGGTATTTACCCAAAGGAAAAAAAGACATTTTATAAATAAACCACCCACCTGCACTCAAATGTTTGTATTAGCACAATCCACAATTACAAAGATGTGGGACCAACCCAAGTGCCCGTCAATACATGAGTGGATAATAGAATGTGGTATAACTATACTATGGAGTATTACCCAGTCTTTAAAAATGGTGATCGAGTATCAAACAACCTGGATGGCACCAGAGACCATTCTTCTAAGTGGAGTACCGCAAGAATGAAGGAACAAATACCACATGTAATCACTGGTAAAGTGGAACTAGTCTATCAACTCTATGTGCACATACAAAAGCAAAACTCAGTGGAAATAAAGTAGGTGGGATGAGGAGAAGGGGTGGGGTACATTCATACCTATCTGGTATAACACATGCATTCTGGCTGAAGCGCACACTGAAAACTTTGACTTAAAATGTACAAAAGCAAATTATGTAGTGAAAATGTGTTTACCTCTATAATATTCTGAAATTTTAAAAAAAGTCTAAAGAGTTCTCCCAGCAATTATGCAATAAAATTTCTAAGTAATTAGGAAGCATTTTGTCATAATTTATTTAAATTTTTTCTTTCTTAGTGTTACATAAATAATGGCACATCTTATAATTGATGACGTCTTAGATCAGTGGCAATCAGTGGCAAAGCCTGGGAAAATCCAGATCTTCTGTCAAATACCTCACATACTGTCTATCACATAGAATGTACTCAGTGAACAGAAGAACTGATGCAGAAGAAAGAAGAGGAGGAACAATAATGATTATAAAATCTGCCTGGGCGAATTCTCATTATCAGAGGACAATAGTTTTATCAGAGAAGAAAGCCATTCCTTGAGGAGATTTACAAATTGCTTTGACATTTATACGTCAAACTTGACTGCTTTTTACCTGGTGTCTGAACTTCAATTATTTTGATTTTCTGTTTAGAGGGTGGATAATTGCCTATGACTTTTTATCATGCCTATGAAGACACTACAGGAGGTCAAATATAGTTATGGAGTTAAACTTTTAATTAGTTTGGTTGTTTTCAAGCAGCGGTAAATCAGATAAAGCATGGAAGACAAAGTCTTCAAGGACAAGAAGCCAGTCGGAGGTTATGGGGCCATCAGAGACTACAAGGCACAGGTGGCACTTCTCCAATTTGGGCTCCACTTATGCACTAAGCATCTTTAGATTTGTGAGATTCAAATACAGTTGACCCTTGAACAACATAGGTTTGAACTGTGTGGGTCCACTTGTATGCAGATTTCCTTCAATAAAAGTTACACTCACTGTGTGTGCCTGACTTTCCTACCTCCTCTTCCACCTCTTCCACTTCTGCCACCCCTGAGATAGCAAGACCAACCACCCCTCTCCCTTCTTTTCTTCCTCAGCCTATTCAGTGTGACGACAGTGAGGATGAAGACCTTTATGCCATCCATTTCCACTTAATGAATAGTAAATATATTTTCTTTTCCTTATGATGCTCCTAATAATGTTTTCTTTTCTTTAGCTTACTTGATTGTAAGAATACAGTATATAATACATATAATATACAGAATATGTGTTAAATAACTGTTTATGTTGTTGGTAAGGCTTCTGCTCCACAGCAGGCTATTAGGAAAGTTTTGGAGGAGTCGCAGGTTATACACGGATTTTTCACTGCATAAGGGGTTGGTTCCCCTAACTCCTGTGTTCCTCAAGGACCAACTGTGTTGTAGTGTTTGGAATAAACCAGTGCCAAAATAGACAGAAGTCTTATTCTATTGAATAAGACAGAAGCCAAAGGCTCACTCCTATGGAAGGTATGCTGGAAACAAAAAATTGTGCTATACCCTTAGAATCAAGGTGCTGAAAGGAACTTTATAATTAGTTACATGTGGACCAGTACTTTAATAAAAGGTTGGAAACCCACATTTTATCATCGCTCTCACACGGGCTTTTCCCCATTGTTTCCTCTCACTGGAGCAGATGCTAAGAGCATGGAAGATACAGCAAAGTATTGATCTTGATCTGAATAGGCCTTGGTTGAATTTGTACTGGGACTTATGACTTTAAAAGCTCTTTTGGTATAGAGTCAGGGAAATCTAATTCATATTGACCAAAGTACAGCCAACACCTGAGTGACATAGATCACATGGCATGGTCACATGGGAGCTAAGAAAGGGCTCTGTGACCTAGGGCCTAAGGCTAAGAGCCTAGAGAGCATCCTTCTGCTGAGAATATCCAGAAATGGAGCAAGAGAGCTGATAGGACTCAAGTGGGTAGGGGTAGATGGCACCACAGACCCTTCAGATTGCTTTGACAAAATGACTGGGCTCATCTTGCACAGGATGGTCAGAACTAAATCTAGAAAGACAAGAACTAATATTCTGTGAAATTTCAGTGAGATATTTGAATGTAGGGACATTATAGCAATCTAAAGAATCAATAGTTCTTTTGGACATGGTTTACAAGTTTGTAAGAGGAAAAGCCTATTTCTTATCTATCTTTCCCTCTAGACCGGTGATTTTCAACCAGTGTGCCATGAGAGGATCTTAGGTGTGATGTGAAAATTTCTAAAGACCATTAATTAAATTATTTTCAAAAGCAGTTCAAAGCACGGTAAAGTATATTCTGTTTTTTTTTACTCTGTTGTTTGTTAACATAATTTAAGTGTGCCGCGGAAATTTCACTATCAGCTCAAGTGTGCCATTGAGATAATAAAGATTGAGAACACTGCTCTAGACCATAAGCACCTTAATGTTGGGGAATCTATCTTATTCATTATATGGTCTCCTGGACCTTGAACACTGCCTAGTGCATAGCAGATGCATTACAAGGATTTGTTGAATAAGAAAATGAATGAATAGGCTCGGTGCCTGTAGCTCAGCGGCTAGGGCACCAGCCACATACACTGGAGCTGGCGGGTACGAATCCAGCCTGGGCCTGCCAAACAACAATGACAACCACAACCAAAAAATAGTCGGGTGAGGGGGGATGCCTGTGACTCAGTGGGTAGGGCACCTGCCCCATATACTGAGGGTGGCGGGTTCAAACCTGGCCCTGGCCAAACTGCAACCAAAAAAAGCTGGGTGTTGTAGCGGGCGCCTGTAGCTACTCGGGAGGCTGAGGCAAGAGAATCACTTAATCCCAGGAGTTGGAGGTTGCTGTGAGCTGTGATGCCATGGCACTCTACTGAGGGTGGTAAAGTGAAACTCTGTCTCTGTAAAAAAAAAAAAAAAAAAAAAAAAAAAAGCCAGGCATTCTGGCAGGTCCTTGTAGTCCCAGCTACTTGGGAGGCTGAGGCAAGAATATCATTTAAGCCCAAGAGTTTGAAGTTGCTGTGAGCTGTGATGCCAGAGCACTCTACCCGGGATGACATAGCGAGACTCTGTCTCACACACAAAAAAAAAAAGAAAGAAAAAAGAAAATGAATGAATAAATTAGTAAGTGGATAAACAATGTGTGAGGAAATTATTCTTTTTTCATTCTCTTAATTTACAGTGTGGTGTGACTAGCCATCAAAGTCTTTAAAGATGTAATGCAAATGTTAGTTTCTAATAACAATGTGTCCCAAACAGTGAGAAACATCCGCACTTTCTGCATGTCCACACGCATGTGTGTTTGCCCACACTGACAAAGAACATGGATAACTGATTGTATTGGGGAGAAAAATCAATCAAGAGTGTTTGTTTTTACTGTGACCATCACCAGGAACAAGGTTGTTGCTCTGCATTTACTGCCGAAGCGCTTAAAGGGCAGCTGTAGATAATTTGAGTCTGTGCTTCCATCACAGAAATGTGCAATCACTTGAGAGACAGCAACAGTGTTTGTTTCTGTTTGTTTTAATCTCACACCAGAGCTTCATTTGCTCCAGTGTCATCTTAATATTATTTCCTTGCCGAGGTCATCACTGAAAATTACCTGGGTTGGGATCAAAGATTGATCACAGGCAGAGCTGTCATTTGGCTACTATTTGTTCTACTCTAGACCAAAAAGCACTGGTCTAGGCACTGGGGGTGTCTTATTTACATTTGCTGCCTAACAAATTACCCCAAAACTTGACATTTTAATACAAAAAGTATTTATTATCTCAAATTTCTGTGAGTCAGGAATATGGACAAGGCTTCACTGGGTCCTCTGGTTCAGGATCTCTCAAGGTACTGGCGGGGACTGTAATCTCAAGGATTGATGGCTTCTGAGCTCATTCAAGCAGTTGTTGGCAGGATTCAGTTCTTTACGGGCTGCTGGACTGAGGGCTTCAGTTTCTCCCTGGATGTTGGCCAGATGCAGCCATCAGTTTCTTGCCACGTTGGCCTCTCCATAGGGCAGCTCCCAACATAGCAGCTAGCTGCACCAAAGTGAACGTGCAAGAGAACCGGAGAGAGAGTGCAAGCAAGGTGGAAGGCTCCGTCCTTTATAAGCTAAGCACAGAAGTGACATAACATCACTCTTGCCATGTTCTACTAATTATGAACAAGTCACTAGGTTCAGTCCACACTCAAGGTGAGGGGATTACACAATGACACAAATAATAGGAGACAGGGATTATTCAAAGCCATTTTAGAAGCTGCCACCGTAGGAGCCTTAGATTTCAGTCAAGGAATAGTGTTTATCATGTGATACTAGCTATGTTATTTTGCTGTTTAGTCCTCAGTTTTTTCGTTTGCAAAATGAAGTGGTTGAACTGATTTACCACTTTGGTTTTCTCAAGATGTTATTTTTTATTTATTTATTTATTTTTAATTTTTATTAAGTCATAATTGTGTACATTGGTGCAATCATGGGGCACAATGTGCTGACTTTATATACAATCTGAAATATTTTCATTGAACTATTTAACATAGCCTACATGGCCTTTTAATCACTATATGAAGACATTTATATTCTACCTTTAGTAAT
>CAUYRH010117980.1:0-30999 GCA_963574655.1 Perodicticus potto
ATGGTTAAAAATATTTATCCTGTTAGAATAGGCTGCATCTTTTTAACAACTCATTAAAAAAACAAAACAAAACTACTCTGGCTTTTGAGATGGATGACTTATACTAATTTACATTGTTTACCAAGCTGTAGTGCTTTAAGAACACTACTTAAAAAAGCAAAATAAACTTGGTTTACATTTATTTTCCCTTTATTGGCTCAAGCTTATTCCTGTCTTAATGAAAATAGTTAACTTGTGTTTCAGCATTAATGTTTCAGCATTCAGTAACATTTAAATGAAGTTTGATACCTGTTGGTTTACAAACAAGATTTCTAAGGCCATTGTAAAGCAGGTAGCAGATGTATAAAATGAACGTGCTTCTAAGATTCTGTGATTTGGATTACAGATTAGGCTTAGAATGAGAACACAAATGTAAATGGCTGTAGATACTGTTCATGGTATTCCTGTAAAATGAAATCTTTATATAGGCATGATCCCTTTAAGAAAGATGAGTCTGCCAAACATGAAAAGGGATTCAGGGATTCAGGTATCCTGGCTGGTGGGTGGGGGTGTTGGTTAGAGCCCAGGACCGTGTCACTCTAAACAGGGCAGCATAGACTGCCTTCCCCCCTTTTTAAAGTCCATTGTAAAGCTTTGCAGACTCTGCTGAAATTTGACAAAATGTTTAATAGGTGCTTAAGGAATCTAATGGCAGACAAGAGGATGGGTTCTCTCTTTCTGCAGGGCAGAAAGAGGCCAAACTACTGGGGTTTTTTTGTGGGGAGGGGAGTAAGCTGCCCTACGAAATAAAGGATACATGATTAAAAACAAAAACCTGATAGGGAATAGAACTAAGGGAATGAAAATAGAAATCAGCTTGGATGAATCTTCCCAGGGGATTAAACTAGATTTTTAAAAACCTAGACTAAAACCTAAGAGTGCTTGGTTGGTGTTCATGGAAACTGAGCAACTTTCAAACTGTTACGCTTTAATTTTCTAGATCCTTGGGAAAAATGCCATCATTTTAGTGGAATATATAATGTTACCATTAAAATTATTTTTTTTAGAGACAAGTCTTATTTTTGTCACCCTCAGTTGAATGCCATGATATCACAGCTCATAGCAACTTTCAGCTCTTTGGCTTAAGCCATTCTTTTCCCTCCCAAGTAGCTGGGACTACAGGCGACCGCCACACACCCTCTGCCATTTTTTGGTTGCAGCCCGCGTTGTTTGGCGGGCTCGGGGCTAGATTCGAACGCCTTAGCACCTTGAGCCACAGGGGCCAAGCCTTTAAAGCTTTTTTTGAGACAGAGTCTTCACTATGTCACCCTGGGGAGAGTACTGTGGAGTCACAGCTCACAGCAACCTGAAACTCCTGGGGTCAAGTGATTCTCTTGCCTCAGCCTCCAGAGTAGCTGGGACTACTGGTGTAGCTTCGGTATATGTGGCTTGCACCCTAGTCACTGAGCTACGGAAACCAAGTCCTTTAAAACAGTTTTTACAAATTCAGATCTTATTTGGGCTTATTGGTTTATTACTGGTGTCTACCTAAAAATATCTTAAGAGTTCTTCTCTTACCCAGTAATTTTAAGTTCAGGTCACTTGCTCTATAATCATATATTATTCTCTTCCCCCTTTGTCATGCTGTCACCCAAGCTAAAGTAGTGGCATCATCGCAGCTCACTGCAACCTCAAACTTTTGGGCTGGAGTGGTCATGGCCTCAGCCTCCCAAGTAGCTGGGACTTCAGGGGCACTCCACTACACCCAGCCTATTTTTCATTTTTTGGTAGAGATGGGGGTCTCGCTCTTGCTCTGGTCAGACTCACAGAGTGCTAGGATTTACAGGCATGAGCCATGGAGCTGGCCTAAAGTTTGTAACTGTTAGCTAAAAATAGCTGTCAATATTTCCAACCATGGCCAAAGGGTAATGAATGTTTTTATCGTCCCACAGGCCCCTGGACTCTTGAATTATTTTGCATGTTAAACATTAGGCTTAGGAAGCATTACAGACTACTTTGAATTAGAAATTTTTTTTTTGGAGACAGAGCCTCAAAAGCTGTCACCCTAGATAGAGTGCTGTGGCATCACAGCTCACAGCAACCTCCAACGCCTGGGCTCAAGCGAGTCTCCTGCCTCTGCCTCCCAAGTAGCTGGGACTACAGGGGCCCGCCACAATGCTCGGCCATTTTTTGGTTGCAGCCGTCATTGTTGTTTGGCGAGCCCGGGCTGGATTTGAACCTGCCAACTCAGGTGTATGTGGCTGGCGCCTTAGCCCATTGAGCCACAGGCGCCGAGCCTGAATTAGAAATTTTAAACACTGCCCAAAACAATGACTTTAAAATGACAAGGGTAATTAAAGTTATATAGGCAAGAAGTGAATAATTTCTTCAAAGTTCAGACTATATAAATTTAATACATTAAAGGAAAACCGTAGATAAAATTGGAAACATCAAACTTTTAAAATGGTGACTCTATCAGGTACATGCATACTTCAATCCTTTGCTTAAAAGTTCTTTTGTGGGAGTGTTAAGCAAAAAGATTTGTAAGTAGGGAAATTTAGAGTGATAGCAAATTAAATCTAAGGTAGATGAAAGTTAATGATATTTGGCAGCAAAATGTTTATAATAATTGGCCATATCAGATGTCTTAATTCTCCTGGAACAAAGCATGTTCTTAATTATAAACGGTGAAGAACTAGTTTGGATACTTAAATGGGGAATTGGGCAGATCATTTGAACACTTCCTCATTGTTTTTTTGAGACAGAGCCTCAAGTTATCACAATGGATGGAGTGCCGTGGCATCACAGCTCACAGCAACCTCCAATTCCTGGGCACAAGCGAGTCTCCCGCCTCTGCCTCCCAAGTAGCTGGGACTACAGGCGCCCGCCACAATGCCCGGCCATTTTTTTGGTTGCAGCGGTCATTGTTTGGCGGGCCCAGGCTGGATTCGAACCTGCCAGCTCAGGTGTACGTGGCTGGCGCCTTAGCCCGTTAAGCCACAGGCGCTGAGCCTGAACACTTCCTAATTTGAAAGACAGGATCACAAACATACATCCCAGACAGTATGGCTGGGATAGGATTTGGATATTTCAACAACTGATGATGCATTTTCCTTAATATTTTAGCAACTATGAAATTGTATTATAGATTACACCCTCAAAGGTGCCCAAAGTCCTTTCCTTGATCTAGTTTTCTTTTTTTTTTGTGACAGAGTCTGACTTTGTTGCCCTCGATAGAGTGGTGTGGCATCATAGCTTACAGCAACCTCATAACTCTTGGGTTCAAGTGATAACTTGACTCAGCCTTCAGTGTAGGTGGAACTATAGGTGCCCAACTTAATGCCCAGCTGTTGTTTTTTTGGACAGGGTCTCACTCTTGTTCAGGTTGGTCTTGAACTCCTGAGCTCAAGCAATCCACCCGCCTTGGCCTCCCAGAATGCTAGGATTCAGAAGTGAGCCACCACGCCCGGCCTCCTTGATCCACTTCTAACTGATTTAATGTTTAAATAATAAGTACCACTGCTCACTTCTCTTTGGACATCTATGAAAAATGCCCCAAGTTTACTGACATGGAAACATTTACTCCAATGTCAAAATCTTCCATTTGCCTTCTCAAGTCTCTTTTCTAAGACCAATTTTACTGGAACACGCTTTTTTGTATTCCAGTAGGATATACACAAGAGATTCAGTCTGATTACTGATTCTTAGTCCTTGACCCAAAATCTACACTTAACAACTGCAAGAAGAGACTCCAAGCCTCTCAACACTTTGGTCTTAATATACTAAAGAGGTCAGGGTTAATTCAGAATGAGATCAGATTTATTCAATGTGCCTGAGCAGTTAAGAACTATCTTTTTTTCTGAGACAGAATTTCAGTTCTGTCTCCCAATGAGGATGCAATCATCATACCTCACAGCAAGTTCAAACTTACGGGCTCAACAGGTCTTCCTGCCTCAGTCTCCCAAGTAGGTAGGACAACAGGTGTGTGCCACAATGCCCCAGTAATTTTTCTATTTTTAGTAGAGATGGAGTCTTGCTCTGGCTCAGGCTGGTCTCTAACTCCAAAGCTCAAGCAATCCTCCCACCTTGGTTTCCCAGAGTGCTAAGACTGCTCCAGGTCAAGAACTATTCTTAAGTATTCTTCGCTATTTTGTACACACAGAAGTGTGTACTTCTCTACGACTTCTGTACCTTCTTTTCCCTATTATTGTTAAGGATCCATAAGAAATCCTTTTCTTCTGAGTCCACCTCAAGACTGAATCTTTGTATTCACCAGAGACAACATCCTGAGCTTTCTTTGTATTCACCAGAGACAACATCCTGAGCTTTAAAGTTGGTCTACCTGCCCTTTAGGTTACTTTAAGCATAACAAGTGTGTGGGTTAGTACCACTATTTTGTTTTAAAGACTTTCAGAGCAGAAACAATTAGCCAGCTATTGGTCTATAACTGTAAAATTTTATAATTAGCGGGGCAAGGTAAAATGTAGTCTTAGCTACTCTGGAGGCTCAGGCAGGAGGAGGATCCCTTGAGCCCAGGAATTTGATGTTGCAGTGAGCTATGATGACACCACGGAACTCATGCCCAGGCAACAGAGCAAGACCGTCCCAAAAAAAAAAAAAAAAAAGAAAAATGCATGTTTTTCTTAGCTTATCAAGGACACATGAAGGATCTACAGTTTATCACTGTATAATGTTAATTTTAAGTTTGTTTTTTCCACCATTTGTGGCTTCATTATTAAAAAAAACTACAAAATGGATCTTGTATTACTTTGTGTACCACATTTCAGGCAGAAAGAAGGGCTAAAGGGCGTGTCAGCTAAATCTGTCCCTTATTAAGAAAGGACAATTATTCCCGTAAGACCCACCCTTAAGATTTCTGCTTATATTTCAACCACAAGAATTCAATTATATGGCCACCTCCAAAGAAACCAGGAGATCGCCATGATTACTGATTTGTTTGTTTGTTTCGCCCTAGGTAGAGTGCTGTAGCATCACAGCTCACAGCAACCTCACAGACTCTAGGGCTTAAGTGATTCTCTTGTCTCAGCCTCCCAAGTAGCTGGGACTATAGGCACCCACCACAACACCTGGCTATTATTTGTTGCAGTTGTTATTGTTTTTGCAGGCCTAGGCTGGGTTTGAACCCGCCAGCTCCGGTGCATGTGGTTTGCGCAGTAACCACTGTGCTACGAGCCCCGAGCTGATTATTGATTTTAAACGAATCACAAATATTCCCTGGAACATTCCTTTCTGAGGTCTCACTGCTACCTGAGAACACTTGGGTTTTTTTGGCAGGGAAGAAAAGGAAGGGGTGATAACAGATGTTGCATGGGCAATGACTGCCTCAGGATCCAAAGTCAAGTCTGCAAACCCAAGTTCTGTGGGAAAGGCAAAGCAAAGATGATGGCAGAATAGATCACCTGCCATGTAAAATAACTTCAAACACGTTGGGCAAACGCTTTATGGTATCAACTTCAAGCAGCAGAATGGGACAAGGTGGTACTGGCATGGAGAAATGAGTGCGACATAACCTTGGCAAAACCTACTGAGAGAATCATGACAGGGCCTCGATAGAAGGCCTGCTTACAGTTTTGAGAATACTGTGAACATTATCCTTCAGATATTGCGGTCACATCTCCACGTAAACACCTTGGAAACAAATCAGGGAGGAAGGCGTAAGCGCAGATGTGAGGAACATATTCCTAACGCCAAGCAGTTAACACAAAATCAAACTTCGGCTGAGTGTACCCCTTTGCTTCAGCTGTTCTTCATCCTTGTTCCTCACCTTAATATCCTTGTTACCTGCTCTCTGCTGGGAAGCATAACATGTTATTTCAGGCGAAGAGCCGATGGGCGCATCCTCTTGCGTAAGAACGAGATGCCATGCGAACTCTCTACCCCGCCATCCCTTAGCGCATCAAGGTGTCTTACAGCTCCAGGACAGATGAGCCTCACAGAATTGTGGGGTGGCGATAAACACCGGAGCTTATTACGCCAAGCCCCGTGGGGAGAGGGCTCTGAGTCCGAACCTAGCCTGCGGCGTAGCCCCGGCCCGGCGCCCCCAGGAACCTCCATCTTCTACCACCCTACAAGTCTGAGGACCGGGAGGTGGACACGACAGAAAGCAGCCCCAATTCCTCCTACTGGGCCCAGAGCAAAAATGAAGCAGCGCAAGGGCGGAGGATTGTGCGGCGCAAGTCATCCGGCGCTGGCCGGAGCTCGAAGCCCGCGGAGTGGGCCGCAGTGGGCGATGCCGCGCAACCGCGACCCGCTCGCTGGCGCCGCCATCTTCTCCTACTCACCCGGACTCCCCCCGCGGCCGCGTTGGCTCAGCGTTTCCCTTCCGGCCGCTGACAGAGATCCGGGCTGGGCGGGGTGGGCGTGCGCGCGGAGGGGTGGACCGAGGGCGGGGAGGCCGGACGGAAGAGGAAAGGGAGGGCGGCGAGCCGGCCGCGGCGGGGTGTGGAGCGTGCGGCGTGTGTGCAGAGGGAGAGGCGGGCGGGCGGGCGGGCGGGAGGAGAAGAGAGGGAGGGAGGCGGAGGCATGAGCGCGAGGCGCTTCTCGTCGGCTTCTTCGCCCGGGCGGAAAGAGCCGAGCGCAGCCCGAGCGCTCTATTAAAATGGCGGCGGCGTTGGCGGTGGCCGCGGCGTCTGGTCGGTGAAGTGACTCTGCTGCTTCTCTCCCCACCCGCCCCCTCCCTCCCTCTCCCCTCCCCCGTCCTTCCCCCCCTTTCCCGCCGCCGGCGCCTCCGCGCCCCTCCGGCCTGCGTACCTCCCCTCGCCCCCCTTCTCTCCCCCGCCCGCTCCGGGGACCGCCGGCCCCCTCCCCCATCCTCCTGCTCCCCGCCGGGTCCCTGCCGCCTCCCCGCCCCGCCGGCCGGCCGGCCCCCTCCTCCGCCTCTCTCCCCTCCCCCCGCCGGTCGGGATCAGTCAGTGCGATCCGAAGCGGGGGAGGGGGGGGGCGGCGGCCGAACAATGTGCGAGAACTGCGCAGACCTGGTGGAGGTGTTAAATGAAAGTAAGTAGCCGCAGCGGCGGCCTGTCGGGGTGCACGGTTTGGGGTCCCCGCGCGGCTCTCCAGTCTTCCCGGGCTGCTACGGCCTGCGGGAGGCGACGGCCGGGCCCGGCGGCGTGCGGGCCTGGCGTCCCGGGAAGGTGCGCGGTGGCGCGGCCGCCGCGGCGCCTCGGGCCCAGCCCAGCCCAGCCCGGTTACCTGGGCGCCCGGCAGGCGGCCGCAGCGATCTCTGGCCAGGCTCGGCCCGAGCGCTGTAGGCTCTCGGAAAGTTTCCTCATTACAGGTGTCAATTAACGAAGGCACTAAATGAGCCCCTTGCCGCCTCGGCCCCTTCGTCCTGAGGGAGGGTGAAGGGAGGTGGGGTCGGAGGACCAGGCTTTCCCCTGCAGTCCAAACGCTCCGGCCGCCCTGTTTTATTTTCAGCCTGCTGCCGAGGCCTCTCTTACCTGCTAATTTTCATTTAACTCCCTAGGAACAGGGTGGTGGTTTTTCCCTCCCTTGGGGGTGTGTGGGTGTATTAAATCCTTTCGCCAGACCTTAAGTAGTTGAAAATGAACTGTGATAGTGATAATTGGAACCGTCGTACCTATTTTTAAAATAAATTTGTTAATGATGTTTGCTCTTAATGTACTGTGCGTCGTTTTAATGGTAAATTCTGTAAGGAGAGCCCTGTACAACAGATAGCATCCCGGGATAGTCATGGCCTGTCTTCTGGAATGAAAGGCTTTTTTCCGTATACTTTTTATTATAGAGAAGGTGCGTCGATCTTTTCTGGCTGTTCTTTTTTATCTTATTCCCAATGTGGCAAGATAATTCAGCTTAAAGAAATAAGATATATTGCAAGTCAACTACTTCTGGGCCCCAAGGCCTAGTTGAAAGAGATGGATTGGATGAAACGATCAATTTACAAAAACTCCATACTTGAGGAAAAAAGCACGTTTATTAACAGTTTGTGTGGGTTTTGAATTTGTATTCTGTGTGTGGTATTTCAACTTTCGTACTACGCGTTTCCTAACACAATTCGTTAAAACAGCGGACTTACAAAACGTACTGTCCTGTTTGTTTGAATTTTACTTTGTTTGAATTTCAGTTTAATGACCAAAGGCCATAATAAATGTAGAAGGGTTCTAATTTACTTTCAACTCTGTTATTTCCTTCCTGACAGGTAACAGTAGGCTTTTGCAGATATTCCAATTGTACTTTCCAATGTTTGTGTCATCCTAAATTTTCCTAGAATTTTAAGATTGTTTGTATTATGAGATACTTTTATTTCTGTGCAAGTGGTTCATTTTTGTGCTCCAAAAATTCATCCATCTCTCTCAGTGCAACTCCTATTTCTTGTAAAATTTTACAAATACTGATGAAAGAGAAGTCTACCTGGACATGACAGAAAACTTAAGTTTGCAGTACTTAGTAGAGTATATTTTGTATCGCATATATAAGTTTTGTGATTATGGCTTTGTTCTCAAATTGCAAAATGAATACGTTTGTTATCTAGTGTAAGTATATATATATGGGAAAACTAATTTTGTTGGTGATTTTAAAATATTCTTAAATATTTCAAAGATTGGTTTTAAACATAATATCTAAAGAAACTAAATTTAATCTTTACTAAAACTAAATTTAATTTTTACTATCTTTTGAAAAGAGATGGCATCTTGATCTTAATGAAAGATCCTGTTGAAGATTACCTGGGAAACCTCTTGAACTTTGGTTAGAAGCACTAAAAAATGTGATAGATTTATGGAGAGTTAGCAATATGGAGAATTGAAACAGAATTTAGCTTTTATTACTTTGAAGGAAATAAAGTTCAACCAGGTTCCCAAAATCTGACTCTGCAGACGCTCTAGAAAACCTGTTTTAATGAACAAATAAGGATTTTCCATTTGTTTATAAGCCAGTGGTCTCTAAAAGTAGTTTCTTAATATTTCCTGTATGGCTCAGTTTTAAAATTTGCCTCTTAAACACTGATCTCACAGTGCTGCTTCCTTTTTTATTTAATTAAGCAGTTTTCTATATAGTTTATATCATACTACTGAGTTGCTTTTTTTCTGTAGTTTTAAAATTTTCATTTTTCCTTTGTGTAGTTCCTGTATCCCAATCATAAGACTCTTAAGTCGTCTGAGAGCAGAGGGTATTACTGTATGTCACCATAGGAATATTTATCCATGACTCCATGATGGATGGAGCGTGATAATGAGTGTGATTGTTGGAGCTTGATAAAACGTTGAATCGAAGTAGATTTATGTGTTTTTTGTAATCTCACTTTCTATATCTTCAATCTAGAAATCCCGAATTTGAGTTCTAAACTAATGTGCTCCAAAAATTCATCCATCTCTCTCAGTGCAACTCCTATTTCTTGTAAAATTTTACAGATACTGATGAAAGAGAAGTCTACCTGGACATGACAGAAAATGTATAATCTAAAGATTTTGAATTTTAAATGAAAGGGTTGATATAATACGTATAGTATTTAATAAGGTAAATATCTCATATGGAATGTTTATTTTAAAATCTGGTAGAATTGTAATAAAGTTAACACAATAAAATTGGTAGCAAAAGGTTATAAGTAGCTTGGTTGTCAGTTTTTGATGAGAGTATTAATATTACCAGTTATACCTCTAGTCCTGCTGAGACTTTGAAACTGTAAACTCTCACCATCAAAACACACAGGTGTACAGACACACAGTTTAACCTGCAGGTTAAGGGCCTATGATACCGACTCCCCCATCCCCCATTTTTTTTAATGGAGTCTTGACAGACATCTTACCACTTGAAACTATATTTAAAAATAACATTTGACCTTAATGTTAGGATAACCAATTCCAATAACACCAATATATTTGAATTTCTATTTTCTGTGTAATATTCCAGGCAGTAGTTTTTGTTGTTGTTTTTTTTGAGGCAGAGTCACTTTGTTGCCCTTGGTAGAGTACCCTGGCACCATAGCTCACAGTAATCCCAAACTCTTGGGCTTAAGCGATTCTCTTGTCTCAGCCTCCCAAGTAGCTGGAACTACAGGCGCCTGCTGCACCTCTGGGCTATTTTTTTCAAAATGAAGTTATGCTGTGGCTCAGGCTGGTCTCGAACCTGTGAGCTCAGATAGTCCACCTGCCTCACCCTTTCAGGTACTAGGATTACAGGTGTGAACCACTGAGCCTGGCCAGTCTTTTTATTCTTTTTTTAGAAACGGGGTCTAGCTGTGTCACCAGAATGGTCTTGTACCCCTGGCCCCATGCTGTTACCCCACCTCAGTCTCTGAATTGCTTGGTTTATAGGTGTGGGCCTGGCTTTCCATTTTTCTTTTTTTAATGCTTCATTTTTAATGAGAAATTTATTTATTTATTTTTGATTCAGAGTCTTACTCTGTCGCCTTGGGTAAAGTGCCCTGGTGTTAATAGCTTATAACATCCTCAAACTCTTGGGCTCAAGTGGTCTTCTTGCCTCACTTCCCAAGGAGCTGGGACTACATGCACCCACCACAATGCCTGGCTAGTTTTTTTTTTTTTTTTTTGGTAGCGACTGAGTCTCACTTTATCACCCTCGGTAGAGTGCCGTGGCGTCACACAGCTCACAGCAACCTCCAACTCCTGGGCTTAGGCAATCTTCTTGCCTCAGCCTCCTGAGTAGCTGGGACTACAGGCGCCCGCCACAACGCCCGGCTATTTTTCTGTTTTGCGGTTTGGCCGAGGCCGGGTTTGAACCCGCCACCTTCGGTATATGGGGCCGGTGCCCTACTCCATGAGCCAGGTGCCGTCCCTGGCTAGTTTTTCTATCTTTGTAGAGACGGGGTATCACTCTTTGTGGGGATTGTCTTGAATTCCTGGGCTCAAGCAATCCACCTACCTTGGCCTCCCAAAGTGCTAGGATTACAGGCGTGAGCCACCACTCCTGGCTTTAATCGGAAAATTTAAAAGTTTGGATGTAGCTGGGCATGGTAGCTCACAAATTAATGCTAGCGCTCTTGAGAAGCTGAGGTGGGAGCATTGCTTGAGTTTAGAAGTTGGAGACTAGCCTGAGTAAGAGCAAGACCTTATCGCTACTAAAAATAGAAAAATTAGCCAGGGGTTGTGGTGGGCACTTGTAGTCCCAGCTACATGGGAGGCTGAGGCAGAATGGTGTCTTGCTGATGCCATGGTACTCTGTCCTGGGGCAACAGAGTGACACTCTTGTCTCTTGAAAAAAAAAAAAAACTTGGATATAGTCAGTAAATTTTTGCTACTGTTAGTTTGTGGCTCTTCAGTTTAGGATAAATTTTGTGTTGTTCCTTTGACTTTGTATAACAGCAGCTTTTATATTTATGTAGCTCAACGCATTTCTGGATGTTGATTAGAAGTTGGAGGCCTAAAGTTATGCTTTGGGCCATCATCATAGCAACTCACTAGTAAACTGAGGTCATTATTTGCCTTGATAAGGTAAATTTCTTTGAGAGTGGAGTGAAATGGCTTTAACTGTATTTCAGTCTTTAAAGCCAGTTATATGTTGTAGATTTTATTCTCTGTGTTTAGTGGGTTATAATTTATAAAGTTGTCTAAAATGGATAATTAATTTGGGATAGGCCAGGAGCATGTCCTATAATTTTAAAAGTAAAGAAACTAAACTTCAGAAAGGATAGTTTTCCAAAGATTGCTTGCCTCCTGCTTATCAATTCTAAGGTAGAACTCAGCTAATCTGTTATTAGTATTTGCAGAATAATTGTTTTATTTTTACAGCAGAATACTTCATTGAGCTATTGAGTGTTGGGTACTTTCCTAGGCACTTTGTATGCGTATTATTTATAATCAGTTCTTGAGGTAGGTACTCTATCAGCCTTTTCAGATAGGACATACCCAGGGTATAGAGTTTACATGACTTGCTTAGGGTTATGTGACTATATTCCTTGGATTTGAACAGGACTTAATTCCAGATCAGGCTAAAAGCCCATGATGTTAACGGTCATGCTATGCTGTGTAAATTTTATGATCTGTTTCAATGGAAAATGTTGTTACGAGTATACTGTTGGGTTGACAAAGTAAAAAAAATTATCAGGTTTTAATGTGTCTTTAAAATTCAGACATAATTCTCTGGTAGTTGTAGTAGGAATTCAAAAGTAGTGGTAAATGCAGCTGAGTGAGAATCTTTGGTTACTCTGCAATGAGCCCTATAATAAACTACATATTTCTAGGGTTTTTTAGATATTATAAGCATTTAGGTATTAAATCATTAATAATACAACTTTTTTGTGGACATTTAATCTAAAATTTGAATGGATTCTTAAAATTGGAAAATTTAAGTTTACTGCAATACCTAAGTCCAAAACTATGTCTTGTTACTCTGTTAATTTTGCTAAGGGTATATCCTCTGACTTAAACCAATTAACATTTGAGAAACCAGCTTTCAAAGATAATAGTATTCAGAATTTCAACCAAATATTTTATAAAATTATTTATAATCCATAAAACACTATAAAAGTACAGTAGATTAACATATAGGTGATCTGTATTGTCTCTAGTAACTATAGATAACTACCTTTATCACTACATTCATAAAATATGTTTATGTTTCTTATATGTTTAATGATATCTATATATCTGCTTTTTAGGTGTTATGTAGATTGACATTATTAAGAATTTTTGCATTTTCAGAAAGAGAAGTAAACATTGTGCAGTAATGTCTTGACCAAGTATATGACACACTGTAGCCTAATAGGCTGTGGTACTTTTCTTTTTCTTTGGTTTTCATTTTTTCCTCTTGATTGTAAGGTTACGAATTCTCATTGTAGATGAACTGAAAAGTATCCAAGTTTAGATCACCCATAATCTAACCACCCAGTGATAACTCTTGTTGGTATTTTTAAATATTTTCCATTTTTTTGTACACATCTAAAATTGAAATATATATAGTTTATCTAGTTTGTTTCATCTAACATTATGCTTATTTCCTTTGTTAACTTTTTTGAAAATGTTTTTGTATAATGTTCCATTTTATATAAAATTTAATATTTTCCTATTACGTGTTTCCATTTCTCTCATATATTCTGAATAATGCTGCAGATGAACATCCTTGTTTGTAAATCTTTTTATTATGTCCCTGGTTCTTTGAGATAGATGTTGTAAGTGTGTTTACTATGTCAAAAAAGATGAACAGTTTTCAGTCTCTTCATATTGTCTATTTTCTTTCTGGAAAGGATTTCCATTCTCTTTGTCCTGTCTATATAACTTGGAGATTCTTACCTGTGCTAAATATTATCCTTTAAAAAGTTTTATTTTAGGGTGGCACCTGTGGCTCAAGGAGTAGGGTGCCGGCCCCATATGCCAGAGGTGGCGGGTTCAAACCCGACCCTGGCCAAAAAAAAAAAAACCTGAAGCAACAACAACAATAAAATTGTTATTTTAGCTGGCTTGGGAACACATGCCTGTAATCTCAGCTATTCAGGAGACTGAAGCAGTAGGAATCACTGAGCCCAGGAATTCAAGGCTAGTCTGAGCAATATAACAAAGCCCCATCTCTTTAAAAAAAAAAAAAAAAGTAATTTTGGCAAAAAAATGTAATAACCGATTACCAGTAAGTTTAATCATTCGTGTTTTTTTGGCTATTTGTGATTCCTGTTTAATCAATTGTTTCTTTTCCATATTTCAGGTTTTAATGTTTTGTGTTTTATAAGAACTGTTCACGTACTAAGTATATCAGCTTTTTGTCATATTCTTTTTTTTTTTTGAGACACAGCCTCAAACTGTCACCCTCACAGCAACCTCCAATTCCTGGGCTCAAGCGAGTCTGCTGCCTCCGCTTCCCAAATAGCTGGGACTACAGGCGCCCGCCACAACGCCCAGCCATTTTTTGGTTGCGACCGTCATTGTTGTTTGGCGGGGCCCTGGCTGGATTCGAACCCGCCAGCTCAGGTGTACGTGACTGGCGCCTTAGCCTGTTCAGCCACAGGCGCTGAGCCTTTTGTCATATTCTTTACAATTTTTTTTTTCTGGTTTTCTGTTTGCCGTTTTATTTTAGTGTTTTCAGTTAGAGGTTTAAATTTTTTTAAAACTATTACATAGCTTCTTCACAGTTGTCTGTCTAAAACACAGTGTATGATTAACATGTTACCTTGTTACTTAATTACAGTGTCAATAAAATTCTATATTGCCTGAAGAATGAACTTTAGTACTGTTTAGTCTGGTATATATATCAAGGGTCAGGTGGGCCCAAACTTATCTTCTTATACCCACTTCTCCTTTTTTTTTTTTTTTTTTTTTTGAGACAGAGCCTCAAGTTGTCACCTTGGATAGAGTGCTGTGGCATCACAGCTCACAGCAACCTCCAATTCCTGGGCTCAAGCGAGGCTCCCACCTCCTCCTCCCAAGTAGCTGGGACTACAGGCGCCCGCCACAACGCCCAGCCATTTTTTGGTTGCAGCGGTCATTGTTGTTTGGCGGGCCCGGGCTGGATTCGAACCTGCCAGCTCAGGTATACGTGGCTGGCGCCTTAGCCCGTTGAGCCACAGGCACTGAGCCCACTTCTCACTTTTTTGTGACACTTTCCCAAAACTCTTTCAACCTGTCTTCAAATGAAGAGAGAGGAAAAAGTTTTTCCTTTTTTTTTTTTTTTTTTTAGAGACAGGGTCTTGCTTTGTTGTCCAGATTGGAATACAGTGGAATAATAGCTCACTGTAACCTTGAATTCCTGGGCTCAAGCCATCCTCCTTCCTCAGCTTCTCGGAGCGTTGGATCAGGCCTGAGCCACCTTCCCTAGTGGCTCTGCTTATACTCTTTAGTTAGAATATCTTCTTATGTTATAATCTCTGCCTATTAAAAAAAAAAATGAATATTAGCTTCCTCTGCTAGATGGTGAGATCCTGAAGGTTAGAAGCCGTGTTTTATTCTTGCTTTTCTAGGTCCTAATACAGCATCTTTTAGATAGTAGGTACTTAGTAAATATTTTATTTAATAGAAAGTTGTGTCATTAAACAATGTGATTGCCTATGTAAATCATTGTTCTTGGGCCTATGGATAGTAGTGCTTAGAAATGAGTGTATTGGTGAGTGCCTGTGGCTCAGTGAGTGGGGCACTGGCCCCATATGCCAGAGGTGGCGGGTTCACACCCAGCCCCAGCCAAAAACTGCAAAAAAAAAAAAAAAGAAAGAAAGAAATGAGTGTGTTGATATGAAATGTGCTGCAGCTGCAGATTTTATCATGTACATTGGTTTTTATCACCTTATTCATAAACTAATAGGTATATGCTGAAAAATGTCCACTCTAGTCAATTATGATCTAAATTACTAAGTAAGCAATGTAAAAGGGCAAAATTTGTTATTTCCACATATGGGGTGAGATTTGGGTCTATAGGATGTAATTTGCTTAAGTTACTTTTATTTTGGGCTTTATATGCCAGGAAAATAATTGGACTTTTTGCCTTTTAATGGGATTAACAGTTGTTAATTTTATACTTCTCTCAAAGTCTATAGAAGTTAAAAATACCAGCATGAGCTAGAGCGAGACTCCACCTCTGAAAATAGCCAGGTGTTGTGGTGGGCTCCTGTAGTCTCAGATACTCAGGAGGCTGAGGACTAAAGAGAATCACTTGAGTCTAAGAGCTTGAGGTTGCTGTGAGCTGTGATACCATGGCACTCTACTGAGGGTGACAAAGTGAGACTCTGTTTCAAATAAATAAATAAATAAATAAAATGAAAATAATTTCCAATGTACTTTTACTCAATTAATTGAGATTGGATGTAGTATAAACCTAGCCTTCTCTTGCACTTTGTTTACTGCAGCAGAAGACAGATTTCCTATCTTGGTCTTGCCATAGCTGTTTCTAGACTATCTTGCTTATATCTCCTGGAAGACTTTAATCGCAGTCATTGCTTGGTGGGGTGTTGTTATTCAGTTGGATTTTTTCTGTTAGAATATTTGAACTAAAAATCGATTTAGCTGTGAGCAGCTGAACTAGACTGAGTTCTTTGGCAGGTTATTGTAGGGGAACAGAAACATTGAGTAAGTAGAAGAGGCTGCTTAAAAAGAGACTTGCAGCAGATGGGTGGAAATAGAGATTGACGCTCCATAAGGAGATGGAAGAGAACACATCAGTGGCTTTCTTTTTTCTTTCATTTTTTTTTTTGCAGTTTTTGGCTGGGGCTGGGTTTGAACCTGCTACCTCTGGTATTTGGGGCCAGCACCCTATTCCTTTGAGCCACAGGCAGCCCCACATCATTGGCTTTCAGTGGCTTTCTATTACCCAGGCTGGTGTTCCTTTTTAGCTGTTCCCCATATGTACCATTTGAGTTAGTGCAGCTGAAAGAGTTTTAATTTTGAATTTGCCTCTTAATGAGCTCTCTTTTATTGAAGAGTGCCATGGCGTCACACAGCTCACAGCAACCTCCCAACTCCTGGGCTTAGGCTATTCTTTTGCCTCAGCCTCCTGAGTAGCTGGGACTACAGGTGCCTGCCACAACGCCCAGCTATTTTTTTGTTTTGCAGTTCGGGCAGGGACTGGGTTTGAACCCGCCACCCTCCGTATATGGGGCCGGCACCTTAACTCGCTGAGCCACAGGTGCCGCCCTATAATCTTGATTATAAGGAATGTGTTGGGCAGGTATCATCTGTAGTGTTTAGTGACTGGGAAAACTTATGAACCCCTATTATTGACCTCTAGCAGGGTGACTAGTCTTTTTTCCAAAGAATGCTGTTTCTCATTCTAAAAAAAGTAGCTGCCTTTTTTGTTTTTAGAAAAAAGTCAAGCAGTAAAATGGTAAGAAAATTAGGAGTTTGTAATTTCTACGTGCTTAAGAAATCATGTTTTGGTAAAATATCTATTCAGGCATTTGTTTCTCTTTTCTCCTACGCATTATTTTCTGTAAATAAACTAATGACTTTGCTTTACTCTATATTTTTATTAGTAAGATACAGGCATCTTTCCATACCATTATGCACGTGCATTATAATTGTTAATAGCTTTGCTTCAATATAGTTCACTATTGTTTGTTCATACTATAAATTAACAGATCTATTTTGGGGGATATTTGGGTTGAAGTTATATGATTATCACCATGAATAAAGTCTTTGATGTCAGATTGCTGAGTAGCTCGTATAGCATGTCTGAAAGGAAATCTGGCAGTAAGATAAAGCTTAAAAAATAGTGGTGTCTTAACTAAAAAATACAAACCTTTAAAAAAATGTCCTCAAATCATCAGGGCATTAGCATAAAGGTTTTATAGTGGTTTTTTTTTTTTTTTGGTGGGGGTGGAGGGTGGGGCAGGGTCTTGCTTTATTGCCTAAGCTAGAGTGCGGTGGTGTCATCGTAACTCACTGCAAGTCAAACTCCTGGGCTTGGACAGTCCTTGTGTCAGCTTCCTGAGTAACTGGGACTACAGATGTGGACACTTTGCTAATATTTTTAATTTTTTTATTTATTTATTTTTTTTAAATATATGTATTTTATTGTTCTTCATTACATTATTTCCCCCCCCCCAATATTTTTAATTTTTTTGTAGACTCTAGGTCTTGCTGTGTTCTTCAGAATGGTCACAGACACTTGGCCTCAAGTGATCCTCCCACCTTGGGTTCCCAACGTGTGTCTTAAAAGTGTTTATTTTTTACTTCTAGGTCAATGGCTTGTTCTAAAAACATAAGAGCTATAAGACAAGCCAGGGAGGTACTTTTATTCTAGTAACTGTATTTCTATTTTCATATGTTTCCTCCATTTTCTTTTTCTGTTTCCCTTTTTTGTGAGAGAGATTAGGGGATCTTGCTCTGTCACCTAGGCTGGAGTGCAGTGGTGAGGTCACAGCTCACTGTAATTTCAAACTTGTTTAAGCTATCCTCCTGTCTCAGCCTCCTGAGTAGCTGGAACTACAGGCATGTATCACCACATCTGGATATTTTTTAAACTTTTTTTATTCTGTGGAGACAGGTTCTGTGTTGCCTAGGCTTGAACCCTTGGCCTCAACCAATCCTCCTCCTTCAGCCTCCCAAAGTACTGGGATTGTAGGCATGAGTCACTGTGCCTGGCTCCCATTTTCTCTCTTTTTTTAATCTTTTTATTTATTTGTTATTTGTACACACATACATGGAGTACAAGTGCAATTTGGCTATACTGATGTATTACATGGTTTTGAAGTTAGAACTTTTCTGTGTTGCATCCATCACTGGTGGAAAGCATATTGTACCGAAACATCAGCCTCCCATCGTTTACTCTCCTTCCACCCCACCACCCCACCACCCTTCTGCTTCTCCATTATCCATCATGCCTTAGTCTTCTTCCATGTGCATATTATTTAGCTCTCACTTGTAAGGGAGAACATGCAGTATTTATTTCTTTGTCTGAGTTGTCTCACTTAAGATAATGGCCTTTGTTTGGTTCCATCTATGGTGCTGCAAAAGGATTTCATTCTTTTTCATGGCTGAATAGTATTCCATGGTATGTATATATCATGCCACATTTTCGATATCCAGTCCTTTGTTGATGGGCACTTAAGTTGATTCCGTATCTTTGCTGTTGTAAACAGTGCTGCAATAAACATGAGTGCGGGTTTTTTTTTTTTTTTTTTTTATGTATTGATTTCTTTTCCTTTGTGTAGATACCTAGTAGTGAGATTGCTAGATTGTATGGTAATTCCATTTTTAGTTTTTTGGGAAATCTCCAAACTGTTTTCTGTAGAGACTGTACTAATGATGTTGCAAATATTTTCTCCCATTTTGGAGGTTGTTTACGCTATTATTTCTTTTGTTGTACAGAAGCTTTGTTGTTTAATTAGTTCACATTCATTTATTTTGTTTTTTGTTGTCTGTGTTTTTAAAGTCTTTGTCATGAATTTGTTGGCTAGACCAATGTCCAGCAGAGTGTTCCTCAAGTTTTCTTGTAGTATTCTTTCTTACAGTTTCAGACCTTCTGTTCAAGGCTTTAATTCATCTGATTGCCCTGGCAAGTACTAACTCTATTAACTTTGATGTCATTAACCGTATACTGACTGTTGAGACAAGCTCATTAACTAGGAATGTAGAGGAGTGAGAAGTGGGAGCACTGAAGCTCCTACTAAAGGAATAAACTGAGACAAGAAAAATACTTAATGGCTTTCAAAGTAAGAAGATAGTTATGTGTTGCTTAACAATTAGGATATCTTCTGAGAAAAGCATTGTTGGGTGATGTCATCCTTGTGTGAACATCCTTACACAAACATAGGTGGTACAGCCTACTACCCAGGCTATATTGCACACCAGGGGTGCCCAACCTTTCTTCATGTCTGCTAAAAATTGGAAGAATAAGGGTTGCCTTCGGCCACGCATTAAATGCACAAACACTAATGAAAGCTGATGAGGAAAAAACAAAAGCTCCATGCATACTTTTTGCCATATCTGACACCAGAGAAAACACTGTAGTCCTCAAATAATCAGCATGTGACCTGCAAGCCATAGGTTGAACACCCCTGGGTAGTTTCTTACTCACAGGCTATAAACCTGTACAGCATGGCTGAATACCATCTCATTTTCTTCTTTGATTGAGAAACCAGTGTGGCAAAACATGGAATAGTTACTGTAGATAATGACATTTTTATTATACCAGGGCGCTTGTCAGAATCTTATGCTATCCTGTGGGGAAAAGTGAAATTAAAAAAACCTAGAGGGCATTGACTGGTGGCATGCCATGGGATTTTATCCTTCTTTCCTCTTCAAGATTTTCATTAATGATCATGGTTTACAGACTGTTTCTTAAGATGAGATTGTCCCTATTTCAAGAGAGTGAGGGGGACTAGAAACCTCTTCCCTTGTGTCAAAATTAAAAGCTTAGCCAGGCGTAGTGGCTCATGCCTGAAACCTCAGCAATTTGGGAGGCTGAGGCGGGAGGATCACCTGAGGCCAGGAGTTCAGACCCAGCCTGTGCAACGTAGAAAGACCCTTGTCTCTGCAAAAAATAAAAAAAAATTAGTTGGGCATGTGATGGTGTGTGGCTCTAGTCGCAGCTTCTTGGGAGGCTGAGGGGGGAGTATCACTTGAGTCCAGGAGTTCCGGTTTATAGCAAGCTGTGACCTTGTCACTGCACTCCAGCTTGGGTGCGTGAGACCCTCGCTCTTCAAAAAAAGAAAACAGAAAAGAAACAAACAAAAAACCTATTTTATAAATTACATTGATTTGTAAATAAGCTTAAAACCCTCTCTCTCAAAAAGAAATAGGATCTTACTCTGTTACCCATGCTGGCGTTCAGTGACATGATCATAGCTCACTGTAACCCCAAACTCTTGGGCTCAACTGATCCTCCTTCCTCAGCTTCCCAAAATGCTGGGGTGTCAGGTGAGAGCCACCCACTCCCAGCATCTCAGATCTCTTTGTATCTGAGAATAGAATTTAATGGCTGTCTACTTGTTGTCTTTTGAATATGACATATCTAACTAGTGTTTCTTGTGCGTTTTTTAAATCTATTGTTTGGGATTCATGGAGGGTACATAGAATTAGGTCACACTGATTACATTTGTTAGATAAAATCCCTCTTATACTTGTATCCTTCCCCCAAGAGGTGTGCCATACACTGACCCCCACCCCCTTCTCTCTCCCCACTAGTTCATGCCCCTACCCACCACTTCTGTTAGCTCATCTACTGCCTTCATATTAGAATTGAGTACATTGGATTCTTGCTTCTTCATTTTTGTGTTGCTTTACTAAGAAGGATGTGTTCCACCTCCATCCAGGTTAATACAAAAGATGTAAAGTCTCCATCTTTTTTAGTGGCTGAATAGTATTCCTTGTTATACATAAACCACAGTTTGTTAGTCCATTCCTGGGTGGTGGGCATTTAGGCTGTTTCCACATTTTGGCGATTGTAAATTGAGCTGCGAGAAACAGTCTAGTGCAAATGTCCTTATGATAAAAGGATTTCTTTTCTTCTGGGTAGGTGCCTAGTAATGGGACTGCAGGATTAAATGGGAGGTCTAATTCAAGTTGTTTGAGGAGTCTCCATACTTCCTTCCAAAAAGGTTGTGTTCCTACCAGCAGTGTAAAAGTGTTCCTTTCTCTCAGCATCCATGCCTGCATCTGCAGCGTTCAGACTTTGTGATGTGGGCCATTCTCACTGGGGTTAGAGGATATCTCAGGGTAGTTTTGATTTGCATTTCTTTGATGATTAGGGACGATGAGAATTTTTTCATATGTTTGTTAGCCATTGGTCTTTCTTCTTTAGAGAAGGTTCTCTTCATGTCTCTTGCCCAGTGATATATGAAGATTTTTGGGTCTTTTATTGTTGATTACTTTGAGTTCTCTGTAGAATCTACTTATCCAGCTTTTGTCTGATTCAGAGTATACAAATATCTTTTCCCATTATGAAGGTTGTTTGCTTTGGTTTTTGTTTCTGTAGCTATACAGAAGCTTTTCATTTTAATTAAGTCTGGTTTGTTTATTTTTTGTTGTTGCAGTTGCTACGGAAGTCTTCTTCATAAAATCTTTCACCAAACCAATATCTTCAAGTGTTTGCCCCACACGTTCTTCTAGGATTTTTGTTGTTTCATGCCTTAGCTTTCAATCTTTTATCCATCTTGAATCAATTTTTGTAAGTGGTGAGAAGTGCAGGTCCAGTTTCAGTCTTTTACATGTGGTTATCCAGTTTTCCCATTCTTGTTTGGTTTATCAAAGATCAGGTGGGTGGCAGTATGATGTTTGTTTCATCTCACGGTTTTTTTTTCTCTTTAGTTCTAAATGTCAGTGTCTCTATTTTTATGCCAGTACAATGCTGTTTTGATCACTATGGCCTTGTAGTATCAGCCAAAAGTTTGGTAGGGTGATGCCCCAGGCTTTGTTTTTATTACTAAAAATTGCCAATGCTATATGGGATTTCTTCTGGTTTCATACAAAATGAAGAATTATTTTTTCCAAATCTCGAAAGTATGATGATGGTATTTTAATGGGGATTGCACTGAATCTATAGGTTGTTTTGGATAGTGTGGACATTTTCACAGTGTTGATTCTCTCCAGCCCTGAACATGGTATGTTCTTCGTTTTTGTTTTAGAGACAGAGTGTCACTTTATTGCCCTCGGTAGAGTGCTGTGGTGTCACACAGCTCATAGCAACCTCCAACTCCTGGGCTTAGGCGATTCCCTTGCCTCAGCCTCCCACATAGCTGGGACTACAGGTGCCCGCTATTGGCTGGCACAAAAAAATGCCTGGCTATTTTTTTGTTGTGCAGTTCGGCTGGGCCGGGTTTGAACCCACCACTCTCAGTATATGGGGCCGGCGCCCTACTCGCTGAGCCACAAGGGCCGCCTTGTTCTTCCATTTTTTTTAATATCGTCTGCTATTTCTTTCTTTCTTTCTTTTTTTTTGAGACAGAGCCTCAAGTTATTGCCGTGGATAGAGTGCTGTGGCATCACAGCTCACAGCAAACTCCAATTCCTGGGCTCAAGCCAGTCTCCTGCCTCCGCCTCCCAAGTAGCTGGGACTACAGGTGCCCGCCACGATGCCCAGCCATTTTTTGGTTGCAGCCGTCATGGTTGTCTGGCGGGCCAGGCTGGATTCGAACCCACCAGCTCAGGTGTACGTGGCTGGTGCCTTAGCCACTTGAGCCACAGGCGCCGAACCCTGCTATTTCTTTTTTTAGGGTTTCATAATTTTCTTTGTAGAGGTCCTTCACCTCTTTTGTTATGTATATTTCTATGTATTTCACTTTTTTTTTTTTTTTTGAAGTTACTGTGAAGGGGGTTGTGTCCTTGATTAGGGTCTCATCTGGGCTGTTATTGGCATAAACAAAGACTAGTGATTTGTGGACATTTGTATTTTTTGATCACTTCCAGGAGTCTATGGATTAGTCTTTGGTATTCTCTAAGTATAAGATCATATTATCAGCAAAAAGCGAGAATTTGACCTCCTCTACCCCCCACTTAGATCCCTTTATTTTCTAATCTTAACCTGATTGTAGTGGCTAGACTTTCCAGCACTATGTTGAATAGTAGTGATGATAGAGGACAGTCTTGTCTCATTTCAGTTCTAAGTGGAAAAGCTTTTTGATTTACTCCTGTATAATATTAGCTGTGATTTTGTTTTAGATGGCTTGAAATTTGCCTCCTCTGCCTATATTCCTAAGTGTTCTAATTAGAAAAGGATACTGAATTTTTTTTTTTTCCTTGTAGAGACAGAGTCTCATTTTATTGCTCTTGGTAGAGTGTCGTGGCGTCATACAGCTCACAGCAACCTCCAACTCCTAGGCTTAGGTGATTCTCTTGCCTCAGCCTCCCGAGTAACTGGGACTACAGGCGCCTGGCACAATGCCTGGCTATTTTTCTGTTTTGCAGTTCGGCCGAGGCCAGGTTTGAACCCGCAACCTTCAGTATATGGGGCCAGCGCCCTACTTGATGAGCCACAGGTGCTGCCCAAGGATACTGAATTTTAACGAATGCTTTTTTTGCATCTGTTGAGAGGATCAGTGGTCTTTGTTTTTGCTTTCTGTCGATATGGTGAATTACGTTTATGGACTTGTGTATGTTAAACCATCCTTCCATTCCTGGGATGAAACCAATTTGATTGTAATGAATGATTTTTTTTAATGTGTAGCTGTAATCAGTTGGCTAGGATTTTATTGAGAATTTTTGCATCTATATTCATTAGTGAAATTAGTCTGTCTGAAGTTATCCTTTTTACGTGGGTCTTTTCCTTGTTTTTGTGTCAGGGTGATGTTTGCTTTGTAGAACATGTTGGGGAAGATTTCTTAATTTTTTGGAATAATTTCTGCAGTATGGATATAAGCTCTTCTTTGAAGGTTTGATAGAATTCTGGTGTGAAGCCATCTGGACAAGGGCATTTTTTGGTTGGGAGGTTTTTTTATTGTGGCTTTGATCTCAGTTCTTGCAATCAGTCTGTTTAGGAGATCTATTTCTTCTTAAGTCTTCTTATTGCTCCATTTCCTCCACATTGTCAAATTTCCAGGCATAGAGTTTTTTGTAGTACTCAGAGATGATGTCTTGTATCTCTGTGGCATCTGTTGTTTCACCTTTATTGTTTCTGATTGAGGTAATTAGATTTTACTTTTCTGTTTGTAATTAATCTGGCTAAAAGTTTATTGATTTTATTTTTACAAAAAACCAACTTTTTGTTTCGTTAATTTTCTGAATGATTCTTTTGTTTTCAATTTCATTAATCTCTGATTTAATTTTTGTTATTTCTTTTCTTCTATTGGGTTTGGGATTAGATTGTTCTTTTTCCAATTTCATAAGCTGGTCCATGAGTTGTTGATGTGCTTGCTCTCTTTCTGTTTCCTCAATGTAGTTATCTAATGTGATAAATTTCCCTCTTAAGCCTGCTTTTGCTATATCCCACAGGTTTTGGTAACTCATGTCTTCATTGTTGTTATGTTTGAGGAATTTAATGATTTCCTCTTTTATCTCTTCCTGAATCCATTTAAATCTGGTTGCTGCATACTGTTCGAGTCTGTCCACTCTTTTAAGCTTTGCAACTTCCTACAACACCTGAAAACTCTGGAAAGGCTTCCTGGACCTCTGGGGGGGGCCAGCAGATTCCAGCTGTTGCAATAACTTGGCTTATTCATCAGATTTCCACCCCTCTGGATCATACACTATATCCATCTCACACCTCCTCGCTGTGACTCACACCACCTGAGCTATCACTGTGGGTAAGATCGCTGCACTAGGAATGGCTAGGTTCTCCCTTTTCCCCCAGTCATTCTAGGAGAGCTCAGCTGAATGGTTCTTCTGGTCCGCCATCTGGCTCCACCTGTTTTCTTGTTTGTTTGTTTGTTTTTAAAGATATGACAATATTCTTTAGCTTATAAATCTGAATCATGTCCTGGGTCAAGGGATAAAAATTTTTATTTTTTTTTTTGGCCGGGGCTAGGTTTGAACCTACAACTTCCCGCATATGGGGCCGGCACACTACTCTGTTGAGCCACAGGTGCCGCCCAGATAAAAATTTTTTTTAAGAACTGATTGCTAATTGCCCTCTGGAAAGGTTGTATTAATTTATATGCCAACAGTTGTATATGAGAATGCCTGGGGTTTTTCTTTTCTCTTGTTTGTATTAGATACTGTGTTTTAAAAATTCTTACGGTAAAGAGAAAAAGAATAATTCACTGTTCTAACTTTTTTTTTTTTTTTTTTTTTGAGACATAGCCTTAAGCATTCACCCTGGGTAGATTGCTGTGGCATAACAGAACACATCAACCTCCAATTCCTGGGCTCAAGCGAGTCTCTTGCCTCTGCCTCCCAAGTAGCTGGGACTACAGACGCCCGCCACAATGCCCGGCCATTTTTTGGTTGCAGTCGTCATTGTTGTTTGGCGGGCCCGCGCTGGATTCGAACCCGCCAGCTCAGGTGTATGTGGCTGGCGCCTTAGCCCGTTGAACCACAGGCGCCGAGCCCACTGTTCTAACTTTAAGGAGTATTGCATTATTTGTATTTGACATATCTGTATTTGATTCCTGAGTTTTCAACTTGAGTAATCTTTGTTATTTAGAAGGACTTTCCCTATTACTGGGCATATACCCAGAAGAAAAAAAAAAATCGTTTTATCATAAAGACATTTGTTTGCCCTAGACTGTTCATTGTAGTTCAATTTACAGTTGCCAAATTGTGGAAACAACCTAAATGCCCACCAATCCAGGAATGGATTAACAAGCTGTGATGTGTGTGTGTGTGTGTGTGTATAAAAAATAAATAAATAAATAAAATTATGGAATACTATGCAGCCACTAAAAAGGATGGTCAATTTACATCTTTTGTATTAATTTGGATGGAGTTGAAATATTTCTTAGTAAAGCATCACAAGAATGGAGAAGTAAGAACCCAATGTATTAAGAGTCATACAGCTATTACCACAGTTTATCAACTTGAAACCTGACACCCTTTCTATCGCTAAAGTTTTACTTTCATCTTCTGTCCCTAAGTAGTACGAGTCTACTTTCTTTATATATTTGCCTATTTTGAACCTTTCACATAAATGAAATAACAATCTATGGTCTTTTGTAATTGGCCTTTTTCATTTAGCTTAGTGCTTTCAAGGTTCATGTGTGTTGGAGCACAGGACGCTACTCCATTCCTTTCTGTGGCTGAGTAATATTCCTTTATAGAGATAGTCACGTTTTATGTATGTCCACACTTGATCAGTGTTTGAGTTGTTCCTGCCTTTGGTTACTGGTAATGCTTCTGTGAACATTTGTGTACCAGTTTCACTATGGACCTATGTTTTCACTTTTCTAGGGTACAAATCTAGGAGTGTAATTACTAGGTCAAATGGTAATTCAGTTTGACTTTTCGAAGAACTACCAGACTGTCTCTAAAAGTTCTATGCCATTTTACTATATACTCCCATCCCTCATATGAAGGCTCTCATTTCTTCTTATTCTCACCAACACTTATTACTGTTTTGCCTTTGAAAATTATGTTCATCCTAGTGTATATTATAATGGTTTTGATTTGCATTTCTCTGATGAGTCATGATGATGAGTATCTTTTCATGTGCTTGTTATTTTTGTATCATCTTTGGAGAAATACTTAGATCCTTTGCCCACTATTGGATTGTCTTTTTATTATAGAGTTGTAGGAGTTCTTTATATGTTCTAGATAAAAGTCCCTTGTCAAATGATTTGCAAATTTTTTTTTTTTCATTCATGGATCTTTTACTTTCTTTCTTTCTTTTTCTTTCCTCAAGCTGTCGCCCTGGGTAGAGTCCTCTGGCATCACAGCACACAGCAACCACCAACTCTTGGGCTTTAGTGATTCTCTTGCCTCAGCCTCCTGAGTAGCTGGGACTACAGGCGCCCTCCTCTTTTTTTTTTTTGATTGCAGTTGTCATTGTTGCTCACCAGGCCTGGGCCAGGTTTGAACCTGCCACCCTAGGTGTATATGGCTAGCACCCTGCTGACTGAGCTACAGGTGCCGCCAGGTCTTTTACTTTCTTTATAGTGTCTTCTGAAGCATAAAAGTTAATATTGATGAAGTTCAGTTATCTATGCTTTTGTTGCTTACACTTTTGGTATCATATCACAAAATCCATTGCCAAATCCAAGCTCATGAAAATTTACCCCCTGTTCTTTTCAGAGTATTGATAGTTTGTTACAAAAGATAGGAAATCTCCACCTTTTTATGGCTCAATAGTATTCCACAGTCCATATATACTGTAGTGTATTGATCCATTTATGTGTTGAACAGGCATCTGGATTATTTGCATATCTTTTAATTATGCACAGTGCTTCTATAAACATTCAAGTCCAAATGTCCTTAGGGTAAAATGACTTTTTTCTTATGGGCAAGTACTTACTAATAGAATTGCAGGTAGAAATGTTAGGTCTACTTTTAGTTCTTTGAGGAACCTCCATACCTTTTTTTTTTGAGACAGAGTGTTTATTCTGTCACCCTCGGTAGAGTACTGTTGCATCATCATAGCTCATAGGAACCTCAGTTTCTTGAGCTCAAGTGATTCTCTTGCCTCAGCCTCCCCAGTAGCTGATACCAAGGAGTTTTTCTATTTTTAGTAGAGCTAGGGATCTCACTCTTGGTCAGGCAGTTTGGAACTCCTGAGTCAAGCAGTACACCCATCTTGGCCTCCCAGAGTGCTAGAATTTCAGGTGTGAGCCTCCACTTGGGGCCAGGAATCTCCATACTTCTTTCCACAGAGGCTGTACTAGTTTGCAGTTCCACCAACAGTGCATGAGTGTTTTCTCTTCACATCTACACCAGTATCGGTTGCTTTTGGGACCTTGGGATATGGGCCATTCTCACAGGAGTTAGGTGATACCTTAAAGTTGTTTTGATTTGCATTTCTCTGATGATTAGGGATGGTGAGCATTTTTTCATCTGTTTTTTGGCTTTTCATCTATCCTTGTGAGAAAAGTTACTGTTCTTGTTGTTTGCCCAGTTCTGAATGGAGTTGATCTTTTCTTGTTGATTTGCTTGAGATTCTGGTTATTATCCTTTTGTTGGATTTGTAGCATGCAAATGTCTTTTCCCATTCTCTAGGTTATCTCCTAGAGAATGTTGATTCATGTTGGCTTTAAGTTTTGTATATTGTATGAGTAAGGATACAACTTCATTCTTTTGCATGAGGCTATTCAAGTCATCCCAGCACCAGTTTTATTTATTTTTTATTTTTATTGAGACTTTCACCTTCGATAGAGTGCTGTAGCATCACAGCTCACAGTAACCTCCAACTCTTGGGCTTAAGAGATTCACATGACTCAGCCTCCTAAGTAGCTGGGAATATAGGTGCCCGCCACAAAGCCTGGCTATTTTTTGGTTGTTGTTGTCATTGTTGTTTGGCAGGCCTGGGCTGGGTTTAAACCTGCCAGCTCCAGTGTATGTGGCTGGCCCCCTAGCTGTTGAGCTACAGGAGCCCTAGCCACAGCACCATTTTTATAAAAGACTTCTTTTCCTCATTGAATCGTCTTGGCAAGCTTATTGAAAAATCAGTTGAGGCTGGGTGTGGTCTCAGATCTATGGTCCCAGTGCTTTAGGAGGCCAAAGGAGGGAGGATTGCTTAAGGCCAGGAGTTTGAGACCAGCCTGGACATGGTGACACCCTTGTCTCTACCAAAAAAAGAAAAAAAAAGTCAATTAGCTATAGATATATAGGTTTAAGTTTGGACTCTCAGTTCTACCATTGATCTATACATACATCTATCCTTATGCCAGTACTACACTGTACTGAATATTGTAGCTTTGTAGTAAGATTGGAAATTAGAGAATGTAAATTCTCTTTGTTCTTTTTTTTTTTTTTTTTTTTGTAGAGACAGACTCTCACTTTATTGTCCTCAGTAGAGTGCCCTGGTGTCACACAGCTCACAGCAACCTCCAACTCCTGGCCTTAGGTGATTCTCTTGCCTCAGCCTCCCAAGTAGCACCCGCCACCTTCGGTATATGGGGCCACGCCCAACTCCCTGAGCCACAGGCACCGCCCTCTCTTTGTTCTTTTTCAAAATTATTTTGGGTATTCTGTGTCCTTTGAGTTTCCACATGAATTTTAGGATCAGCTAGTCAGTTTCTTCAGAGAAGCCAGCTGGAATTCTGACAGGGATGGTGGTGAATCTGTATCAAGTTGAAGATTATTATCATGTTAATATTACGTTGCTTGATCCATGAATATGGAGTATCTTTCCATTTACTTAGGTTGTCTCTAATGCGTCTAACTGCATTTTATAGTTTACTGAGTTAAGTTTTGCACTTACTATTAAATATATTCCTAACAATTCTTTTTTTCCTCCCATAATTAAAAGTATTTTTTGTAGAGATTGGGTCTTCTTCTTGCCTCAGACTCCGAAAGTATTGGGATTACAGGCATGAGCTACCATTCTTGGCCAGAATTTTATTTTATTCTTTCTAATGCTATTGTAAATGAAATTGTTCTCTGAAGTTCATTTTTGGATTGTTCATTGCTAATGTGTGAAAATGCACTTTTTGTTAATCATTATCCTTCAACTTTGTTGAATTCATTCTTTTTTTGGAGGGGGTAGATTTCCTTAGCATTTTCTATATATATATATTATCCTGTCATCTGTGAATATTAACAGTTTTACTTCCTTCTTTCTAATTGGGATACCTTTTTCTTCATATACTCCTTTCTTATTAAAATTTGTATTTCTATAGCCCATCAGTGATTCTCAGACTATAATCTGTGAATTTCTGGGGGTTCCAGAGAGTCTGTCAAAGGGTCTGCATACTATCACATTGTTTTTAATTGTGTCTACATTTTTCATTGAATATTCAAAGGTGTGGTGGATAAAAATGCTTGTCACATTGTACTTAGTGGTATTAAGTATTTATTTTATTCTTCGTTTCCCAACTGATGCAGTTTAAAAATATATATATTATGCCCTTGACAATGTATCGTACATTATTTTATTAAATTTCAGACCTGGTCTACATGTCTTTTTAATATTCTGTGTGATAAAGTGAGTTCACATAAAGCATTTCAGCTGCGTACTGCAGCAAAATGGTTACCTTGTAAAAATGGACATGTGATTGATTGAGTTGTGAGCTATACTACCAGCTGCTTTTTCATGAAACATCATTTCTGTTTGAAGAAATGATTGACTCACAAGGTTATGTAGATTTTATTTTTTATTTTTATTTTTTGGTTTTTCAGATTTTTGATCTTTGACAGCTATTTTCTTAAATGAAGAAAGCAAGCCTGTTACTTCAAGGAAGATTGATAGTGTTAGTTGCCAGTGATAAAATTTGAGCTTTCAACCAAAAATTAGAATTTTGGAAAACTTGTATCTGGCACTGTGAGCTTGACAACTGCATACTACTTACCTATTTTTCTGGTGAGGTTGATAACACTTGTGATGATGTAATTTTTTGATATTGTGTAATAAAACGTGCTTATGTTGGGAAGATCTGTATAACTTAGTGAACCAGTAATTTCCAAATCCCCAGTGCATGATGTTACAAAATTGCACACAGGCAAAAGATCTATATAGGGTTAGGTAGATTATCGGACTTTATTATCACAGAATACTGATGTGATTTTAGTTTTCACATTGCATCTAATTTTAAGAAATTACTGGCTCGGCGCCTGTGGCTCAACAGGCTAAGGCGCCAGCCACGTACATCTGAGCTGGTGGGTTCGAATCCAGCCCAGGCCCGCCAAACAACAATGACGGCTGCAACCAAAAAAAAAAAAAATGCCCGGGCGTTGTGGCGGGTGCCTGTAGTCCCAGCTACTTGGGAGGCAGAGGCAAGAGTTTCGCTTGAGCCCAGGAATTGGAGGTTGCTGTGAGCTGTGATGCCACAGCGCTCTATCCAGGGTGACAGCTTGAGGCTCTGTCTCAAAAAAAGAGAAGAAAAAGAAATTACTACCTCTCGGGCTCGGCACCTGTGGCTCAACGGGCTAAGGCGCCAGCCATGTACACCTGAGCTGGTGGGTTCGAATCCAGCCCAGGCCCGCCAAACAACAATTACGGCTGCAACCAAAAAATGGCCGGGCGTTGTGGCGGGTGCCTGTAGTCCCAGCTACTTGGGAGGCGGAGGCAAGAGACTCGCTTGAGCCCAGGAGTTGGAGGTTGCTGTGAGCTGTGATGCCACAGCACTCTACCCAGGGTGACAGCTTGAGG
>CAUYRH010117981.1:0-17470 GCA_963574655.1 Perodicticus potto
AATCCCATTACTGGCATCTATCCAGAAGAAAAAAACAAAACTTTTATTATGAAGACACCTGTACTAGGCTGTTTATCACAGTCCAATTTACAATTGCTAAAATGTGGAAACAGCCAAAATGTCCTTCAAACTAGGAATGGATTGGTAAGCTATGGGGGTATATGTATACCATGGAATATTACTCTGCCATCAAAAAAATGGAGATTTTGCAGCATTTGTGCTAACTTGGATGGAGGTGGAACACATTATTCTTATTGAAACATCACAGGAATGGAGAAGCATGAATCCTATGTATTCAACTTTGATATGAGGATAATTAATGACAATTAATGACTCAGTGAGGCATGGGAGAAGGGGAGAGCAGACAGAGAAAGAAGGAGGGAGTGAGGGAATGAAAACAAAAATATAATAGAAAATAGTGACTAATTCTTACATAAACTGGATTCAATTTTGACCAGAGTACATTACTTAAACTTTAATTTTTAATTCAACTTGTTAATACATTGTTTAGGATATTGCATCCTCATTTATAAGTGAAATATGTTTGTAATTTCCCTTTATAGCAATATATTTTCTCTAATTTTAATATCAAGCATATCCTAATTAAGCAGAATGACTTTGAATTATTTCTTCTTTTTCTATTGTCTATAAGATTTGGCATGATCTGTTTTTGAAAATATATTTTACTTTTATTTATAAATATTAGTTGTCTATTTTTTGAGACTTTGGAAAAAAAAATAAGTTAACTGATGACTTCATACTAAACCTCAGAGTTAAAGCATTCTATAATAGACATACTCTTATTTCACAATGTGAATGTTACTTTCTTTGCATTATCATTAATATTGCTTAATATTTCGATGCAGTAATCATCTGATTTCTTTTCTGAATGTATTTATCTTCTTTCATTCTTTTTGAGGATTTTGTTTCTAGTCCTTATCTTAAACAGTGTTATTGTTATTAAATATTAAGCCTTTTAAATTCTGTGAAGGCAAAAAGTGGAAACCTAATAAACACAAATATATGTAAAAATAAAAAAAAGTGTAAATAAATTTAATTTAAAGTTTCATTCAAGGCCAGGCACAGTGGCTCACACCTGTAATTGCAGCACTCAAGGAGGCCAGTTCAGGTGGATATTTTGAGCCTAGGAATTCAAAAGCCTGGGAAAAAGCAAGATCCTGTCTCTACTAAAAATAGAAAAACTAGCCTGGCATTAAGGTGAACACCTATATGTTGTCCTGCTACTCAAGAGGCTGAGGCAAGGGGATCACCTGAGCCAAATTTGAACTTGCTGTGAGCTATGGCACCACAACACTCTACCCAGAGCACAGAGTGAGACTGTGTCCCAAAAATAAATAAACACACCAAGTTTCATCTAAAAAGCACACAGTTGATGGTAAAGTTGAAATTAGACCTATAAAATTCAACAAGAGCAATAAAATGGCAACAGATGTGCCACTGCTTATGTGCCTCACAGTTAAAAAAAAACTGGTATTAATAAAAATGCATTGGACTAATTTTATCCTCAAAGAATTTATACTATTTGAAAGTTATATGTCAGTGCTCATCCACTATCCCATCCTCTTTGCCCTTATGTCAGTGCCCATTGTCATACACCATCACCATGAAAATAAAAACAGCCAGGACACAGATTGAAGTTACATGACTGCAAGATGTAAGTTTCCCATAGGTCCAGGGAGAGCCCTGAGCAAGCTCTGTTATGGACTTTTATTAAAGCATTATACAACAGGTGTGGGGGTCCACTGGCTTAATGATCTAATGATCACTACTACATGGTCTTTCCCCACAGCCTGAACTCCCACCCTGTTGCACCACAAATGTCCAAAATATAACACCTACTTGCTAACAAGCAACTAATCTTAACTCATTAATGCTTGCAGTTGCTTGAGGGCTTGTCTCCGGGCTGCATAACATCTCCATGCTAGCTAAGAGATTGTCCCACTCCCAGCACCTCCCTCAAGAACCAGTGACCACTTCTGCAAGCCTGGTGTACAGTCTCCTACATCTCCCCCCTTTTCCCACTCAAGATAGTCTTGTACAGGGCAAGGGGGAAACCCACAGTTGTCTGTCTCGTCCATTGAAGTACATTACCAGGTTAACACATTATCAGGTTCCCATCCAAACATATCATGTTTTCCACAGGCAATATGTTGTTTAAATCCCTATGCTACTGTTTTTTGCCAGTGGGCCCCAGGTTCTGCCCAACTGATAGTTTATTTGCTTCAAAAGTGTTCCATTCCTATTTTGGTTTCCTAAACCGAAAGTGCACTCATTTGCCCAATGGAGCCCCTAGGGTATACACCTGAGGGTTTACATGATCTTTGTTTCCTTTGATTACTAAATGAGAGATGGCTTTTCCCATTGGTATTCTGATTGCTATTGCTTTTTCAACCATCTTTTCTCATATGCCCTAGCTTCCCACAATTATGACTTTCAATGATTTTAACTGTGAGGCTATGTTATTTAACCAATCTTCTGACTATTTGAGTTCTGATTCTCTTAGGCAGTTGTTCTTACTTTGGCTCAAATAAACTCTTTAAATTATATTTTGTCCCTCAGGCTCTTTCTTTTAGGTTACTGTTAAGTTCTCTTGATGGAATTAAACATTCTTTTTTTTCTGTTTGCCAGAGGTCTCAATACTTTGTATGAGTCCTCCTTTGGTTTCTTCCCTACAGTTTATTATCAGCAGAACTAGGCCAAAGGTCACACTTAATCCAAGCATAGTCCCCCTTTGGCTGAAATGGGAAATGGGACAATGGCCAAAATAGGCCAAAGGTCTTTCTGGCTTGCTTTCTATTTTGCCGAAGGTCTTTTTGCCTTTCTTTCTCTTTCTGCATTTTCCTGCCTTTCTTTTTTTCTCTTTTTTCTGTTGACTGCATTAAAGGGACAGGAGGCATCGACCATTCTAAACTGCTTCCTGCTGGCAATGGACAATGGTATGTGGAAGGCAGTTAGAGGTTCTTTCCTTAACTGATGAGTTCTTACAACCTGATCCCTAACTTCTTATCCTTTTCTTACATTTATCTTTTTCCCTACCTTCTTCTCTTAAACTTAAAGGAGCCAAAGGTCATACATATTCCAAGTGCGGTCCCCCTTTGGCTAAATGGGCCAAAGGTGATTTTATGGATGGAGAAGTCCTTTTGCTTCCCTCTTGCCATTTGTAAACTCCCTCTTGCCGTTTGCCAAAGGTTTCACTTACTCCGAGTTGTGTTCCCCCTTTCAGTCTGTGACCGGTACAGATTCTGCCAGCCCTGCTTATTGAACCATTTGTCAGTGTGCGTCCACTATGCCATCTTCTTTGCCATTATGTTGGTGCCCACTGTGGCACCCCATCACCATGCAAATAAAAATAGAACATGGATTGAGGTACATGCCTGCAAGAGTGAAAAGTGTATGAAGTATATTTGGTCCACAAATATAATGGACCAACTAGACCTAGGCATTGAGGATCATGAGTTTAAGTAATCATAAATATGCTCTGATTCCAAAGAAACAAGAAACCCTGAACTCTAGTCTACTAATATATTCATTAAATCATGTAATGAAACAGTTATTCCTAATCACAATTTAAGTCCTCAACAATAGCTGGACTTTCCCACTGGGTTTCACATGCTCCCTTGTCCTAACACTATGATATGAGAGAACATAAACACCTTCATCAAGATTCGATACTCTTGACCTTGGACTTCACAGCCTCCAGAATTGTAAGAAATAAATTTCTTTTCTTTTTAAATTATGTCTATAGGATTCTATTACACCAACACAAAATGGACTAAGACATATGCATTTAGGAAAAGAAAGGAGGAAATAACTAAAGAAAAGTATCAATTAAAGACAGAACAACCAATAAAATAAGAAAATGAGAGAGAAAAGATTAATGAAACCAAAAGTTGATTCTTTGGAAAAAATTAATAGGTTAGGTAAACCTATAACAAGATAGATCAAGAAAAACTAAAGATAATATAAAATGGAAAGGGGGATATAACCACAAGCACAACAGCAATTAAAATATTAATAATATAATTTAATGTACAATGTTGTCTATATTTATAATACACTAACAATGTTTACAGTGTATCAAGCACAAATAATTTGACAACCTAAACACAGTGAATAAATTATAAATAAAAATGCTAAACTTTATATAGAAAGAAATAGAAATGTGAATATAATAATAACCATTAAAGACACTGACACAGTAATCAAATATTCCTCTCATGGAATACAAAAGTTCCAAACATGATAATTTTATAGGTGATAAAGGATAGATAAGGCATAGGTAATTTTTAGGGAAAGCCACCTAATTCACTTAATGAGGCTGGTATAAACTTCTTTCAAAGTGGTACAAGCATTAGAAGAGGAAGTTATAAGACACATTCTCATAACATAAATGTAAAAGCCTGAAATCCCCATTAACTAAATTCAATAATGCCTTTGCCTTTAAAATATTATGTTCAAGTTGAGTTTATGCCAGGATGCAAGAGTGTTTGAACATCAGAAAAGCCATCAATGAAATTCACTACATCAACAGGTTAAAGGAAAAAATTATATAACTACCTCAAAGAGAGAAAGTAAAAAGTATTTGATAAAGTTAAATACCTATTTGAGATCAAAACTCTCAGAATAATATGAAAAGAAGAGTTCTTCTTTCATATGATGAATTTATATACATAAGAAATCCCACATCACATATAATACTAAGTGATGAAATTTCATATATAATGCTAATTAATCTCAGAAACAACACAAGATGTTCACCATTGTCATTGCTTATTAATGAGGTGTTGTAAATCTTGTTGGTATAAGACTTAGAAAGAGATAGAGAGAATAAGAAGAGCATTATCTGAAAGTGATATGATTATTTTCATAGAAAACTCAACAGAATCAAGAAACACACTATTAGGACAAGTAAGAGTTCATTAACATTGCCCAAAGCAATAAAATTTCTGTCTAAACTAACCAAAAAAAACCAGAGAGTAGAACATTATAAAATTTAATATTTACAAATTAATGTTTCAAATTAATGTTTAATATTTAAAAAATAAAAATTAATATTTAAAATTATTTTAAAATGTATGCCAAGTAGAACGTAACATAGCTGTAAAAAAATTAACTCCTACAACTCAACAACAGCAAAACCTGATTTTAAAATGAACAAAAGCCTTGAATGTTCTTTTCTCCAAAGAAGATATATAAATGGCAAATAAACACAAGAAATGAACTCAGCAGCCTTAATCATTAGGGATATGCAAATCAAAACAACAGTGGATATGACTCCAAACCCATTAGGATAGCTATCAAGAAAACAAGTGTTGGCAGGGATGTGAAGAAATTGAAATCCTTGTGCACTGCTGTTAGTTATATAAAACAGCATAGCCACTGTGGAAAACAACGTGGTGGTTGCGGAAAAAAATTAAAAACAGGCCAGGCATGTGGCACAAGCCTGTCATCCCAGCACTTTAGGAGGCTGATTGCTTGAGGCCAGAAATTCAAGACCAATCTAAGCAACATAGTAAGACCTCATCTTTACAAAAAATTTAAAAAATTAGGCTTGGTGCCCATAGTTCAATAGTTAGGACACCAGCCACATACACTGGGGCAGGTGGGTTTGAACCCGACCAGGGCCTGCTAAACAACAATGACAACTACAACAAAAAAAATAGCCAGGCATTGTGGAGGGTGCCTGTAGTCCCAGCTACCTGTGAGGCTGAGGCAAGAGAATCACTTAAGCCCAAGAGTGTGAGGTTGCTGTGAGCCTTGACACCACAGTCTCTACAGAGAGTGACATAGTGAGACTCAGTCTCAGAAAAAAAAATTTAAAAAATTAGTGGGGCACAGTGGCATGTGCCTGTAGGCCCCAGCTACTTGGGAGGCTGAGCAGGAGAATCACTTGAGCCCAGGAGTTCAAGGTCATAGTGAGCAATGATGATGTCGCTGCACTCCAGGCTGGGCTACATAGTGAGAGCCTATCTCTAAAAAATAATAATAAATTAAAAATTTTGTAAAGTAAAAATAGAATTGCCATATGCTCCAACAATCCCACTTCCAAGCATATACCCAAAAGAATTAAAAGCAGAGACATGGGGTGGCACCTGTGGCTCAGTGAGTAGGGTGCTGGTCCCATATACAAAGGGTGGCAGGTTCAAACCCAGACCTAGCCAAACTGCAACAAAAAATAACTGAGCATTGTGGTGGACACCTGTGGCCCCAGCTACTCGGGAGGCTGAGACAAGAGAATTGCCTAAGCCCAAGAGCTGGAAGTTACTGTGAACTGTGACACCATTGCACTCTACAGAGGGCAACAAAGTGAGATTCTGTCTCTTAAAAAAAAAGAAAAAAGAAAAAAAATTAAAAGCAGAGATGTGAAGAGATAATTTGCACATGCCCATTATAACAACATTCACAATAGCCAAGAGATGAAAATGACCCAAATGTTCATTGACAGATGAATGAATAAAGGAAATATAGTGTATACATACAGTGGAATATTATGCAGCCTTACAAAAGGAGATACTGTCCCATACTATATAGCATGGCTGAACCTTAAGGCCATTATACTAAGAGAAATAAGACAGTCCAAAAAGACAAATAATGTATGATTCCACTCATGTGAAGTGTCTAAACTAGTCAAAATCATAGGAACAGAAAATATAAAGGTAGTTTTATATTTAGGTAGGGCATGGGGAAGGAGGATTAGTGTTTAATGGGTACAGAGAGTTTCAGTTTTACAAGATGAAAAAGTTTCAGAAATCTGTTGCACAACAATGTGAAAGTACTTAAAACTAAGGAATTATACACTTAAAAATGTTTAAGATGGTAAGTTTAATGGTATGTGATTGTAAGCACAATTCAAAATAAAATTATTATAACTTTTTTAATAAGTTCACGAAACTGACTATATCCAAATTAAAGATTTCAGTTCAGTAACAATCAGCTTAAAGTTAAAGGTCATGAAAAACTAGAAAAAAAATATTTCCAATTTATAAAACACATGAAAGATTAATACAGTAGATCTTCTGTGAGTTGTCCACCAAGGGACTGTAACAAAGTGTTCCACATACAGAGGTGGTCAACATAAGGAACTAGGCCCACTGTGCTGATACATGTGGTCCATATCTGGTCTATGAAAATTAGCTCAACTTGAGGTGGTCAATGTATGGAGGTTCTATTGTACTTAAAATATACATTCTATCTTTAAGGAACTCAGTGAAAAAATTTAAAAAGAAAATAAAATATACAAAGAACTCTTGTAAATCAAAAAGAAAAAGATAATGGCTTGGCGCCTGTGGCTCAATGGGCTAAGGCACCAGCCATGTACACCTGAGCTGGCGGGTTCAAATCCAGCCCGGGCGCGCCAAACAACAGTGACGGCTGCAACAAAAAAATGGCTGGGTATTGTGGCGGGCGCCTGTAGTCCCAGCTACTTGGGAGGGAGAGGCAGGAGCCTCGCTTGAGCCCAGGAATTGGAGGTTGCTGTGAGTTGTGATGCTACGGCACTCTATCTAGGGTGACAGCTTGAGGCTCTGTCTCAAAAAAAAAAAAAAAAAAAGATAAGCACAATAAAAAAATGAGTATATGGATCAGGAACTTACAGAATATAAAGCCTTAATTCCATAAAACAAAAGTTATGAGGTGATGCTCTAATTTAATAATCAGAGACTTGTGACTCAGTTATGATATACTCCTTTAAACCCTCAAAGTGGCAAAAATTAGAAAATTCTTATGGCACCAACTGAGAATAAAAGGAAATAAAAACTCTCATATTCCACAGCCATTCTTGAGAGCAATGTGGCAGGATATAGTAAGGTTACTTAATGAGATTAATATAGTTGTAAGCACTAGACCCAGAAATCCTGTTTCATGATAAGCATATCCACCCCCCCAAAAAAAGGCAGGAGGAGCTTTTAACCAGTTCAGTGCAGGAGTATAATACAGGATGTTAATCATTATTCCTCCATCTGTGGGTAGATAAGTATAGTAAATGCATACTCAGAAATGAGAGGCAATAAAATAAATATATACATTACAACATGAATAGATCTTTAAAACAATGTAGAGTGGAAATAAAATAGGTAGAATTAGATTCACAGCTCAATGCCACTTAAGAAAAATAAAAGCACGCATAAATATAACAACATGTATTTTGCCAGAAGCTTAAGAACATATAAAAAATGTCTCAGAGTGGGTGACTTTTGGGAAATGAAACAAGATTGAAGATTTGAGATGAAGAGTAAGAGAATGAAAGGAAAAACAAAGGAAGAGAATAAACGATAAATGAAAGGCCCAGTGTGATAACTCACTCCTGTAAACCAGTGCTTTGGGAGGCTGACGCAAGAGGATCAGGCCAGGAGTTCAAAAGCCTGCTGGGCAACATAGCAAGTCCCCATCGCTACAAAAAATAAGAAAATTAGGTGGGCATGATGGCAGGTGCTTACAGTCCAGGCTACTCAGGAGGCTGAGGTGGAAATATTGCTGGTGCCCAGGAATCTGAAGTTACAGTAAGCTATGATTACATGCCACTTCATCTGGGCTACAGAGAGAAAGACCCTGTCTCTTAATGAAATGGTAAGTGCAAAGCAAAAAATAATGATGAAAATAGAGAAAAGTAGATAAAAAAGTATAAAAGCATAATGTTAATACAATAATAATATAAAATAAAAACTTACACGCCTTTCACTGATCAATAATAATATGTTGAGATATTAAGGAGAATTACTGGTATTTCTTTAAAGAAGAAAGAGTGAGAGAGACACTCAGGTCAGCTTTACAAAAAAGGAGTTTATTATAAGAATATGTAAGGTCTAGAAATAAAACTGTTAACTAGTAGGAAGTTAGGAACTAATAAATCTCTAGGAACCAATTGCCCTCTCTTACTCTCATGTCTCTCTCCTCTTGCTCTCAGTATTGTGGGTTCTCTCCCACTACACAACTGGCTTATCCTTTCTTCACTTTGTACTCCTTTTACTACTTCATAGTTTTGGCTTTTGGCAGATTTCAGTTGAATGTTAGCCTTACGTAGATAGTTAGGATGTCTTGCTCCTCTAGGGACAAGGCAAACTCTTGCCTTGTGTTGCCTCCAGCGATTGCCACGCCTACCGATCTGCAAAAGAACAGAGGAAATTTTCCAGGAAGCTCAGGCACAATAGAATCTGGAAAGTAACCCAGAGTAACCTAAGGCTAATTATCATGTCATTAGCTGTCCATCAAAGTGGTTTGATATGTTTGGACCAGATGGAGGACTCAATCCTGACACTGAGGTAAGAGCCCAGACCATATCTCAAGCCTCTTGTTATAGGGGAAGGGGCCATTAGTCTTCTGTGGGGAATGTATCTTGCTCTTGCTCTATAAACCTGCTCTTTTCTCTTCCTCAATAAACTTTATTTTGCACTTGCCTTGTTTTTGGTGTGTCTGGTCATTCTTCAGCTAAAGAGCACACCAAGAACTGAGAACAGACTGCCACCTGAAATTAAGATTTTTCTTTTGTTCATTCTTTCTTAGCTTAATTCCTATATAAGAAAGTTGTTTTCCTTTCACAAATGGATTCATATAGTCTATTGAATTTTCCTGTTGGTTTTTGCCAGTATAGAAAGAAACTGACCTTTATGATCAGAAATGAATTCTTATTTCTGAGAATTAAGAAAAATTAAATTAAAATTAAAATTTTTGCCTAATAATTCTTCTTATGAGATGTGTTCTCCATCCCCATTTGGTTTTGCTCTTTTCCATTTTTATTGAAGTCTTTATTCTGGCCCTTTCTACTGTTATTCAACTTTGAATGTGGTCAGCCATTTACTGAAAAAACAAAATACAAAGGCTTTGAGTTTGGGTTTTTGCTAACCAAGTACACTGATTTCTTGACCCTAAACTGTTGACATTAAAAAGAATGATGTGACTCACAGCAATGCCATTCAGTTCCAGCTCTGTCTTGCAATCCACATTTCTCTGCCTCTCCACCCTTTCTTTCCTTATGTGACCTCTGGCAATCTCTCTCAATTAGAAAACAAGGTTATAGGTAATTAAAAAGTCATGTCCCTGAACTTCCAGGCCAAATGGTAGCCTAAACAGATGCAGACAGTCTCCCTCCCACCATCAGCTCCAACCCTTAGAAATACTGGAACATGTGTTTTAATTCAAATTACATGCAATTTTTTTTGACCTAATATTCTGATTATATATAATAAATGTGATATTGTTTAAGACAAAAATAGAGGAAGGAAATCTTAAACATTTCATATTACTTTTATCATTAGTAATAATAGTGGTAATTACAATTTGTAACATATATTATTACAAGGAAGTTCTCATCCCATTGCTGGCCACCCACCTAGTTCAGATGCCTATTTGCAACCAGACACTGGAAGGAGAGACCAAAGAGTCAGAAAGGAGGAAGAAGAGCAAAACTCAATCCCAACAGCTGTCTGTGAGGCCCAGATGGCCCCTTCTCCACGAGCAGACTTTCTGCTTTGGTGAGTGAGAGGTTTAGGCATAAAGATGGGGTCAGGGGCCACAAGAAGGAGAGGAGGCCAGTTCAGAGGTAAGGAAAAGCTTTATTGGAGGAAATGGTACCAGACGGAGAGGGTCTAGCTGCCTGTCACTGTCAGCCATTATGCAGAGACAGGGAAGAGTCCACCAAACTTTGTCAGAAGACTAGAATTCTGGAGAACAGTGAGAAAAGCCACTCCAAGACTGTTCTCGTCCATTTACAAGTCAGTTTTATACATAATGGTTCACAGTGAAGATCACAATAACCCTTATTGTAAATAATAATCAGCACAACTCAGTAGCAATCTATTACAATTCAATAGAATTGAATTCAATAGAATTTCCAATTCAAAAGTTAATTCCTAAACTATTCAACATGGGCGTCTTTAGGGTGGGAGTTAAACTTACAAAGCAGTAAGAATAAGAGACAGGAAGTGTAAGTCATTTAGGACCTAAACTGACCAGACCAGCTGTGTCATGCCTGCCCCTGCCTGACAGACCCCCATCTTATTCTCACTACCTGTGCTTTCAGAAAGAGCAGAGTGAAGTCTGACCAGGAGTCAGCTGGCTCTCACACAGTTTTAAGAGGCTTTTATTAATCTTATCTGTATAGCTGGAACAGGGAGGTGGCAGGAATCATTCTCTTCTGATTGATGTTTGTGACAGGGCTGCCACCAGCATAACTCCCCAGAGCTCATCTCCAGTACAGGCCAGGTTATGGGTGTATCCCTTGTGATGGCCAGGTTATACATAGGATGCTTCCCAGACACTCTGACCGTAAAGCATTCTAGGAGTCTGGGGAGAGGGTTGCTGGTTTCTTACCTGTTTTTCTAAAATGGCTGCACTCTTCTCAGGGTTCAAGAATTGCTTTCTCAAACAGAGGCCATTCCAGCCCCCTCCCCACAGATCTCCCCAGTAGGCTGGAAGCTGATCCCTGCCAAGTCAGTTTTAGGGCCTATCTCTGCAGAGCCTGAAGCGAGGCTCACCCAAACTAGTCCTATTCACTCATTCTTCCACCCATGCCCTAGGAGCTCCAAGCTCCCTTCCTCAAATGAATTCTTATATTCCCAAATGCTTACTATCTTGGGGCCTTGGAGTGCTTCTCCTGAGGAGCTAGACCTGGGAAGCACATGTAAGATTAAGATGGAGTCAGTTAGGACAGGGCTGAGACAACACAGCTGGTCTTATTGCAGGAAGACGAGGCCCAGTGGAATGAAAGAATACTCAAACAGCATATTTAAAAGAGGAAAGGCTTTATTTCAGCAGGCAAAGTGACGGCACAGAAAAATTCAAAATGGACATGCTCCCCCAACTGGCTCAGTCTTTTCATTTTTATCCCCAGTCAAAAAATTCCAGCCCACAGGTACCTTTCTCATTGATCAGTTTGGATCAAGCTGGAGAAGTGGGCTCTGGCTTTTACAGAACCGCAGGCTTTTACAGAAATAGAAGCAACAATTAGTTTCCAGGTCCCAGGAAGATAAGTTTCTACAAATTCTTAAGAGCTGAGACAAAACAGGGAGGCCGTTGCAGATGTATTCTTGAGGTCTCCTCAAGAAGACCTCTGTTCTCTTAGACCTCACTTTTTCTGGGTATCCTCTCTCATTCCCCACTTCTGAGACTCCATATATATTTTAATTTGTGGTCTCACTATCAGCTTGCTCCTATAGGAGCCAGTAGTGTTTCACATAAAACATGTGTGATGTGGTTAGTTGTTTTTTTCACTGATATCTGTCCCAATGATCTAGATATAGCCCTGACTATTAGGGGAAGGGAACAGGGAATGATTAAGCTAACTCTGGATGGCTAGTACTTCTTCCAGTAAGGTTTTAAATTCTCTAAGGGTTGAAAACCCACTTCTCCACAGGTTTTGAGGGTTTTACCTGTTCCAAGTCTGCACCAGGATGTGGGTCAATGTCTGGGTTTTTCTTTACTATGCCTCATATGAGTTTTACTTGGTTATTCATTTGCAAGACTAGCTCTAGGGGTTACACTGACCCACAGAGCAAGCTGTCCCCATTACTCTTTTTTTGAGCACAATATTTCTTTTGCTGCAGTCCCCACTGTGTAAGGTGCCTTTTATCAAACACTTTCACCTTACACATGAGACTTCACACACCTTTTCTGTGAAATCTAAGGCACAGAGGTATTTCTGATCTGTCCTACAGTTTCTTTCCCAGCTCTTTCCACTGCAGCACTTTCACATGGCACTGCAGGCATTAAACTTCAGTGTCACCTAGTTGGCCTTTCTTATTTCCCTGGTCTGGACCAGCATTCAGATTTCAGGGACTATGATTCCTTTCAGGTCCTCTAGCCAAGCCTTAATTGTACCGTGGTGGGAGGCTCCATGGGGTTGTAACATACATATGGGTTCTCACCTTTCTCTGTGTCACATATTGAGTACTGTGTCTGATTATGAGTGCAAGCTCCCTTCTAGGCGCTTTCGCATTCATAAAAGCTATAAAAGAGTCACTTTTTGTCCTATCATAGAGGTTTGGGTGCACAAATCACATTCGTCCTCCCCCTTTTCCAAAGTCCAAAGTCTAATTAAGACAAGTCCGGCAAGGAGTATCCTCAGCCTTCAGCTGTGCATTGACCAGTCAGCTCCCAGTATGTGTGTGGAGCAGAGCATGTTTAACGTCTCAAGAATTACCTTGCAGTGGTTGGCTGGATCTGTTTTTGCTCCCACGGGGGCAGTGAAGCTTGTTTCACCCTGCGTGATGGGTCCAGTGAGGATCCCTTCTACCTTTGCTGCCATGGGTGTGGTCAGTATGTGGTGTAAGGTCCCTTCTACCTTGGTTTGAGGAGAATGGGGTTCTGATCCTTGACCCAGACTTGGTCCCCTGGAGGGAAAGGGTATACAGACACAAAAGACTAAACAGAACAAAGTTGATTATCCAAGTGGAGATCTTCTTTGCTACTCTTCCTAGGGCTTCTAACTGCCTGCTCACTTCAGTCTCTCCTAGTTCTTTTAGGAGTCACTGGTAAATTGCGGAGGATTGGTGGAGGTCCATTATACATTATTTCATAAGGGGAATACCCTGATCTCTTAGAAGGTTCACTTTTAATATTGAACAAGACTAGTGGCGAGGCCTGTACCCAATTAAGCTTTACTTCCTGGCAGAGTTTACCAATTCCTGCTTTTATGGTTCTGTTCGTGCACTCTACCCTGCCCAAGCTTTGAGTCCTATATGTCACAGGTAGTTTCCAGGTGATATTCAAGGCTTTGGATGTCATTTGCACTACCTCCATTACAAAGGCAAGTCCATTGTCAGATCCCACCTGGAGTGGCAACCTAAACCGTGAGATGATTTCTCTAGGTAACATGAGCCCTCTTTATCCTGGTAGGGAAATCTTTCACATATCCCAAGTATGTGCAAACCAGAACTAGTAAGTAGCAATTTCCTCCACATCTGGACAACTCAATATAGTCCATTTGCACATCTTCAAAAAGGGCTTTCCTGTAGGAATGAATTCCAGGCAGCAGGGATGGTCCCTGTTTAGTATTGTATGGGTTGCCAAAATAAATTGTACTTTCAGTATACTGGGTCTGATTATTTGCATAAAGTGCAGCAATAATAATTATTAGCCATCTATACTTTCTTCCTTTTAAAATTGGCTTTGCTGGAACCTTATATAAAAAATCTCAGGTTAAACTTGAAAGCCTCTCATGAACCCAGGTTTTATCAGTGCTTCTAGATACTTATATGCATTGGGTAAATTCCTCTTCTCTCAAGGACCCAAAGCAAATTATGATTCCTGGACCTGTCAGAAAGTGACATTCTTTACTCACCATAGATCAGGAAATGTTCTTAATGAGATATCTGGCCGGTTTTTCCAGCAGGCTTTTTTATTGGCCTTATAACATCAACCTTAATTCCTTAATGCAGTCTGAACACCTGTGAAAATGCTATTCCAGTTAAAGCCTTAGTAAAATAACCAGTCTCTTTCATTGTGTCGTATAGAACAAAACAGATTCTTTTTGAACTTATGCAAATAACTATGTTGTCAGAAACTAAGAATACTTACAAATGGTTTTCAAATTCTGGAGAAATCAAAGAGGGAGAATAATAAATGTTTCAAAGTTTGCTCATAAGGACATACATTGCTGAAAGCTACAAGTAACTTAAAAGACAGAAAATGGTTTTCTTGACTTCTGTAAAACAGAACACAAAGAATCAGCAATGTTTCAAACAAAAAACCATAACAAATCAGCTCAGTTCCATGTAACCAATTTCTGTTCAAAATCAGTTAACAATACTCATTGACTTGCTAGCTTTGTAAAGTCCTGAAAATTTGCTTTTAGTCTGATGGCATCTAATTTTCAAAGTCATCAAAAATTTGAATTTGGAAAGAATTTGCCAGCCTTTTTCACTACTTTCTCTGAAGGACAAACTTTGGACTTAGCCAATTATAAAAACACTTTTCAAGGTGAATTAAAATTATTACTGACCACTACAGTAAGGCAGACTAATATTTTATAATATTAGAACACTTATATGTACATAATCCACAGAAAATTAACCACCATTTCATATTTGACAATATTTCCTGTACAGTTTTAACTTACCAAATAAGCCTAATATGTCTTTCTCAGACTTTCAGTGAGAAATATTTCTTAATATTTCAAAAAGAACAAATGTAGAGTTTTGATTTTGGAAAGTTTGTCAAATATCAAAGGCTTAAAACATTTGTTCAAACAAGGTCACAAGCCAAAAAATTTTAAAGGTGGTACATAGTCAACTGGATCACATTTAAATTCCTTCCCAAATTTCCTTTTATGAGCTTTATTTAAGCTGCACAGACAACATGCTAAATCTTCTGGTTTGCCTTGCATTTCATATTCTTAAATAGCCAGTCATTCTGTTTCAGGACAAAATTTACCACACAAGATCCTTTCTTACACAATGCCATTTTCCTTTCTGTCTAAGTTTTCTTACTCTCAAAAAACCATTTTTCACAAAATAGGATCATAGTTTACTATAAAGTTAATTGTTCACTTGGCTAAACTGATAATTAGAAGGTTTAAAAGGCAAGATCTTATAAAGATTCCATTTCCCAAACAATCTAAACAACCAAAATAATTACATTTTAAAAATGACAGACATTTCATGGACTATAACATGACTTCAAGGTTTTAAGTTACCAAAAAATGTTCTGAAACCACAACATAGGCATCATTTCTGATGTCTTTTTATTGTCCCCCTAAGTCTCACATGGCCATGCAGTATCAAAAATGGCTGCAAAGGACAGGACCTGTGTCCTTAATTAATTTTCCCGGTGCAGAGTTTGAGACAGAAAGCAGAAAACTGGAACATCCACTTTCTCTCAGAAAAGCTGGAGGCAAAGTTGGAGCAGGGAACAAGGGTCCGTGTGGGCTAGGCTGTGCCCTGTAGCTGCTGGTCTAAGTATGGGGAACATGTCCTTTAGACCTCACCATAGCTCCTTCTCCAGACCTCAGAATTCAGAGGCTCAAACTCAAGAATATAAGCTCACAGTTGAATCTAGCAAATTTAGAAATATTACAGAGGTGGCAGTTTTATAATCTTTGGACATTTGAACTTTAAAACTAACTTTATTTCAAAAGATATCACAACCACCTGAACAATAAGGCATTTGAGACATTCTTCCTCACACAAAGTTCTCAATCTCCCCAGAGACATAGTTACTGCATAGTCTCCTATAAACCCTTTAAAATACTTCAGCATAGTTCCCGATGGGGTGAGCTTCCCCTGTGTATTTCCCATTTCCTTCCCTCAGACAAAACACAAACATGTCACAGATGAAGTAAAAATGAGCATACGGACAGGGGAATTCACACAATTATTTCACCCTGTGAAAGTGGAGCCAGAGGCCCACCTATTGTTACCATCTCGGGTCAGTCTCCAAGCACCCACATGCACACAATTCCAACCTTTTTCTAATCTATTTCCTAACCTAGGCAACCTCAGTTTCCCACTCCCATGGCCACTTAGCTGTATGAGGTATCCTACAGTTTGGAAACAACACTCCCCATGACCCTGCAAGTGGAAGTTGGAACTCCACCCTTGGTGTCTATCTCAGTCACACCAAACCCACACTCTTGTCTCCCACCAATCTTGTCTACCAGTGATCTAACGCCCGGGGGTTGATCAGACCTCTCTCACTCAAATATAGCAGCTCTGACTGGTCCTACGTTGCCTCAGACCTCTCCCACTACAGGTGCCAGTTCCTGCATGCCAGTTCCTCCCGGTGTTTGACTCCTTCCAAGACCTACCAAGTGGTCCTTTCTCCACAAAGTCGAGGCATCCACACAGGGAGGCAAAACTGCCATCCCTGGAGCACTCAGTGGTTCACATCACTCAGGCTGATCAGGGACCCCCACTATGGGTGTTCAGAGGGTTGGCAGCAACCACCAGGTGCATCTGAGCCTGTTCTCTCCTTGGTGGTCTCGCTTCCTGGTCAGGGAACCAGAAATGTTGGTTCCTGGTTGGAACCACTGGAGAGAAAGAACACCCAAACACCATATTTAAAAGAGGAAGAGCTTTATTCCAGCTGTCAGAGCAATGAGAGACCAGAATCTCAAATGGCCACACTCCCCAACTGGCTCAGTTTTCTCCTTTTTATCCCCAGTCAAAAAATTCCAGCACATGGGTACCTTTCTCATTGATCAGTTTTAATCAAGCCAGAGAAGCTAGCTCTGGCTTTTAGAGAACCGTGGACTTTTACAGAAGCAGAAGCAAGCAGGTTCCATGGGGAGAACCTCACAGGTGTATCCTTGGGATCGCCTTGAAAAGACTTCTATTCTTTTAGACCTCACTTTTTCTGGATATCCTCTCTTAGTCTGGTCAGCTTAGATCCTACATGACCTTTGCCTCACGTCTCTCATTCTTGCTGTTTTGTAAATTCAGCGCTAACCTACAAGTATGTATCTTGAGTAGTTTAGGGCAATTGATTTAGGAGATTAACTTTTGAATTGGAATGTTGTTTT
>CAUYRH010117983.1:0-19275 GCA_963574655.1 Perodicticus potto
TTAATTTCTCCATCATAAATGAGACTCAGTTTAACTGGGTACAGGATCCTGGGTTGAAAGTTCTTTTGTTTTAGGAGATTAAAAGTCAATGACCATTCTCTTCTAGCTTGAAAGGTTTGATCAGAGCGATCTGCAGTTATTCCAATATTCTTCCCCTTGTAGGTAATGGATTTCTTACGTCTGGCTGCTTTCAGAATTTTCTCCTTCATATTAACTTTAGTGAAGTTAATTATGATGTGCCTGGTCTTATTCAGGTTGAGTCGTGCTGGGGTTCTGAAACTGTCTGCTATCTGAATTTCAGAATCTCTTGGCATGTCTGTAAAGTTCTCTTTCATAATCTCATAAGGAAGAGACTCTGTGCCTTGTGACACCACTTCATCATTTTTAGGTATCTGTATAAGGCAAATATTGGTTTTCTTCAAGTTATCCCAGAGCTGTCAGAGAGAATGATCCTTTTTTGCCTTCCATTTCTCTTCCTCTTTGGAAGTTTGGGATTGTTCGAAAACTTTGTCTTCCATGTCAGAAATCCTCTCTTCTGCTTGCTCCATTGTGTTACTGAGAGATTCTACTGTATTTCTCAGATCTTTGAGGGCTGCAACTTCTTGTCTCAATGTGTGGAAATCTTTGGTCATTTTGTCTTTGAATTCATTGAATTCTTGAGACATCTTTTGGATTACTGCTTGAAATTCTAATTCCATCTTTTCCTCCATTCCACTGATCTTATTTGCTATCCAGACTCTGAGTTTGATTTCTGAATTCAATCTCAGCCATTTGCTTATGCAAGGGGTCTTGTGCTGTATCTACCTTGTCGTTCCTTGGGGGAGTTGATCTATTCTGATTATTCATATTGCGAGAGTTTTTCTGTTGATTCCGCCTCATATTTATTGTTCACTGTTGCCTATGACCATCCTCAGAGTTGGGAGGTGTCTCTCCAGATCAGACCCCGGCAGGATCACTCTGTTGTTGCTGGATCTTTGTAGGGAGTGACCCTGTGTAGCTCCTCTGGGACTGCCCCAGCCAGGGAGTTCTGGCTGTGGAAGCAGCTCCGGAGTGTGGCTCACCCAGATCAAGCAGCAGGGCATGGGATGGGCACCCAGTGGCTTTTGCAAAGGGAGCCTGTGCCTCCAGCAGTCTCTGGCTGGGAGGAGGGCTCTGGAGGGAGGGCATGGGTGTCCCAGCAGAATCCCTGGCCATGGCAAGCCAAGGCTCAATGGAGTCCCTGGCAAGCGGAGGGCCGAGTCCTGGAGGGTGCAGATCAGCTGGCGGGGCTGGTGAGGCCTTGGAGTCTCTTACCTGGCGGGCCACCTGGTTCAGCGGTAGGGAGGTTGGGTGCTGCTCAAGTCCTCCTCCCTCAGTTTTAGCAGAGGTCAGGCTTCTGGTTCATCAGGTAAGTGGGGAATGTTGTCCTGGAAGTTCAGAATGCGGAAATCTTTAGTTCAGTTTTTCTGCCTGAAGCTTGGTTTCTTGAAGTCACAGCTTGCCTCAGAGGTGACCTGCAGTTATCACTTCTCTCTCTCTCGGCTGGGCTCCCAGTCTTCAGCTCAATTGGGCAGTTTCTGGAGGTTATCTGTCCATTTGGACAGGAGCCTCTGTTGGAAGCTGCTTCCAGTCGGCCATCTTGCCCCTCCCCCTGGATTTTCTTTTAAGGTTTTCAAAACATATATTTGGAGGAAGAGATTAAAATTAATCTGTGGTGGATAAAAGGTTCGGAACTACAGATTTAGAAAATGGTACAAAAAGAGCTAGTTCTTCCTGGGTCCATGTGGTTTGTCTGTAGAATAAAAACAGAAATGAAAAAGCTACTTCTGTACATGGCAGTCCAGCTAGCTGGACTGTTTTTGTAAATAAAGTTTTTTTGGAACAAATCTATGATACTTTCCTGCTACAATGGTAGGGTTGAATAGTGGCTATAGAGACAGTATGGCTTGTAATGCCTACAATATTTATTGTCTGGTCTTTAGTATTTTTTTTTTTTTTACAGAAAATGTTTGCCCTGTCCTAGGTTATCCCCTTCACAAAGATACAGTCTGTCCTGTCTTTACTGATCTCCACTTAACTGATCTGCCCGATTTCCCAGCATTCTCTGGTACTCTGTACAACCTGCTGACTGGTGTCCACTGCAAGCCAAAGCTCTGACGTTACTTTTAATGCTCATACATTTCTGTTCCATTTATGTAACTTGTATATTTTCTAACAGGCAATCATATTTGTTAACAAATATGTTCATGCCATTTGTGCTTATTATTGTGATGATGTAATTTTGTTACATATTATATAAACACGAGGAAATGAGTATTACAAGAGTATTGTTTCTCTGAGAAATAAGCTAAAGGCATTGGAAGGATAAGAAATGAAAACATTTGCTGTCACAGTGATTGTTGGCAAGATAACTGGGAGCAAATGGGAGCAATTATCTAATTTAGAACTGAATTTTCAGATTGCTTTGCCTCAGTTTTCACTTTATAGAAAGTGAAACAAGAAACCAATGCCCATGCATTGTTGATGTATCTGCAGGAAACTCCAATTACTGAATCCATGCAAGGCTTTGACCTTTTGTCAAAATGTTGGCAAATGAATTTACATATTTTTAATTAAAATTAAGTTTTAAGGACTTGTGTAATGCTTTGTATGATTCCTCCTTTTAATTTTTTTTTGATTAATCTACCCATTATTTGTCCCAAACTTATTGAATTGAGATTTCCACCATTTTTGCTAACCAGAATTTACTTTAGTGGGATAGAATTATAAATACAAAGATTTATTTCAGTCTAAGTGTTTATTAATAGAACTCAGTGCTTGATGCACTTTAACGTAGCTAAAAATTACTTGAAAGCATGTTAACAGTGTGACTGTTTGTGCCTTAAGCCTAAGATTTTCATTCATTAAGTTTAGCATGGGTGCATAGGAATCTGTAATTTTAGGAATGTTAAAGGAAAATTGTTTAAAGAAGAGTAAATTTATAAAGTGAACACTTGTCTAACATTTCTCCTTAACTCATTTATTAATGAGGGAAGTTATAGGAAATTCCAGTGAGAACTCACAGTGCCACACCTAGCCTAGTGGTGTATACCCCGTCAATCCAAAAATAAATTAAGAAACCAAAAGATAAGGAAAAAAGAGAGCCACACCTACCAGGCACTAAGGGACACTGAAATAGATTTGCTTCATCAACTCAAAACTGAATTCTTTATTTTTTATGACAGAGTCTCACTCTGTCATTCTGGGTAGAGGCCCCTGGCATCATAGCTCACAGCAACCTCACACTGCTGGGCTCAAATGATCCTCCTGCCTCAGACTCCCAAATAGCTGGGATTATAGGTGCCCACCACCATCCCCAGTGGCTAGTTTTTCTATTTTTAGTAGAAACTGGGTCTTACACTTGCTCAGGTTAGTCTGGAACTCCTGAGTGCAAGAGATCCTCCTGCTTTGGCCTCCTAGAGTTCTGGGATTATGGTGTTAGCCACCATGCCTGTCCAAAAGTGAATTTTTAAAAAAATTTATTAAAAAAAATTTTTTTTAATTTAATTTTTATTAAATAAATGTATATGTTTATGGGGTACAATGTGATGATTTGATACACAATGTGGAATGCTTACGTCAAACTGATTAACATAACCATCACCTCACTTGCTTATTTTTTGTGGTAAGACATTTACAATATGTCTTAGTTGTTTTGAAATGTACCCTTGCCCAAAACTGAATTCTTGATTAAAGTTGGAGGGGAAAGAAGTAACTCTGCTTCCTCCAGAAATTGATCATGTGCATGTCAATAGACAAGAATTATCTGTATTGTAAAAGTGATCTTCAATGTACAGAACTGCAAATAATTCAAGACAATAGAAGGCACAGAGACTCCGTAAAATCAGATAACCCAGAAAATTATGCTAGACAAGGGCCGGTTTCCACTGCAGATACCCAGTAATAATCTCTTTGGTTTATCTGAAAAACTTTTCCAACTTTTTCCTACAAGTTGTTCAAATAATTCAGACACACTATGGTCAGCGGGTCACACCTAGAGAAACCCTTTTCTAACCAATCATCAAGACTGTTGAGTTATATCCCCCACTAGAGAGAATAAAATACTGATGTGTATGAGAGCATGCTAATACCAGCTCGCTATAAGCAGCCTTAAAGTTACTGATTGACTTAAATATATATTAAGTGCCAAGCAATATATATTTTTTAATTTAATCCTCTATTGACTTTTACTTCCACTCCAATAGAGCGATCTGCTTCCCTGGCTAGAGACATAGCTTTCAATAACTCAAATCTATTTCTAACATTATAAGCTGTAATATCCCTCTCTGACCTTCAGACTCTAATTTCCTTATGGCTGATTAACTTTCTTTTCTATCTTACCACATGCCCTGGTATCTTGATTCTTCCCTTTTCTTTTTGTTTTCCTTTTTTTCAAAAATTGGCACATAATAATTGCAGATATTTATGGGGTACAATGTGCTATTTTGATACATGTATATATTAATGATCAAGTCATAGTACTAGCAGATCCATCACCTTAAACATTTATCATTTCTTTGTTGTGAGAACATTCAAAATCCTGTCTTCTAGCTATTTGAAATATAAAATGTTGTTATTATTATTATTGTTATTTGAGACAGAATCTTACTCTATTGTACCAGGCTAGAGTGCTGTGCCATCATAGCTCACAACAACCTCAAACTCCTGGACTCAAGAAATCAGCCTGCCTCAGCCTCCCAAGTATCTGGGACTACAGGCATCTGCCACAAAGCCCAGCTAGTTTTTCTATTTTTAATAGAGATGGGGTCTTACTCTTGCTCTGATCTTGAACATCTGAGATCAGGGATCAAGGGATCCACCTATCTTGGCCTCCTGGAGTCCTGGGATTACATATGTGAGCTGCCATGCCTGGCCTCAGTGCTTTATTATTACATTTAGATACAGTCTGTAGGTTGTCTCTTCACTATTGATTGTTCCCTTCACAATGCAAAAGCTTTTTAGTGTGATGTAATCCTATTCTTTTTTCTTTTGTTGCTTGTGTCTTTTTATGTTTTTTTCTAAAAATTAAAAAATTCTTGTGTCATATAGTATTTTCCCTGTGTTTTCTTCTAGTAGTTTCATTGTTTAGGTCTTACATTTAAGTCTATAGTCTGTTTTGAGTTGATTTTTGTATATGGTAAGAGGAGCCTACTTTCATCTTTTGCATGTGCCTATCCAGTTTTTCCAATACCATTTGTTGAAAAAACTATCTTTCCTCCAATGTACGTTCTTGGCACCTTTGTCAAAAAATCAGTTGGCAGTAAATGTGTGGATTTATATCTGGGCCATTTCTTTCCATTGTTCTGTGTGTCTGTTTTTAAACCAATGCCATGCAGTTTTGATTTACTATAGCTTTGTAATGTATTTTGAAATTAGATGGTGTGATGTTTTCAGCTTTGTTCTTTTGGCTTAAGATCGTTTGGGCTATTTGAAGTCTTTTGTGGTTCCATATGAGTTTTAAGATTTATTTTTCTATTTCTGTGAAGAATAACATTAATATTTTGATAGATATTATATTGAATCTGTAGATTGCTTTGAGTAGTATGGTTATTTTGAAAATATTAATTCTTCTAATTCATGGGCATAGGATAGCTTTCCATTTATTTTTATCCATTACAATTTGTTTTATCAACATTTTACAGATTTTATTGTAGAGATTGTTGATCTCCTTGGTTAAATTTATTCCAAGGTATTTTATTTTATTTTTGTAGCTTTTATAAATGAGATTGCTTTTTTGTTTTTTTCAAAAGACAGTTTGCTACTGTAAACTATTTATTTTTATGTATTGATTTTATATCTTGAAACTTTACTATATTCAGTTATTATATTTGTATTATATTATATTTTCAATGGTGTCTATACATAAGATTTTCTATACATAAGATTATGTCATCTGCAAACAGGGACAATTTGACATCCTCCATTTCAATTTGGATGTCTTTTATTTTTCTCTCTTGCCTAATTGTTTTGGCTGGGCCTGCCAGTACTATGTTGCACAGAAGTACTGAAAGTAAGCATCTTTGTCTTGTTTCATATCTTAGAGGAAAAACTTTCAATTTTTTCTCATTTGGTATAACATTGGCTATCAGTTTCAGATATTCCCTTTATTACATTGTGTTAGGTTCCTTCTGTAACTAATTTGTTGTGAGTTTTTATCATAAAGTGATCTTGAATTTTGTCACATGCTTTTTCTGCATCTCTTGAAATGATCACATAGTTTTTAATCCTTTATTATGTTAATGCTATGTATCACATTTATTGATTTGCATATATTAAACCATCCTTGCATATTTGTGATGAATCTCACTTGATTATGTGCATGATATTTTTAATATACTGTTGAATTTCTGATTGCTAGCATTGTGTTGAGGGGTTCTTCTAACTATGTTTATCAGAAATACTGGCTTGTAGTTTTCATTTTTTGTTATGTTCCTGTCTCATTTTGAAATCATAGAAATGTTGGCCTCATGGAATGAGGAAAAATTCCTTCCATTTCAATTTTTTGAAATAGCTTATAAAGTTCTTCTTAAATGTTTTGTAGAATTCAGTAATGGGGCTATTGGATGCTAGATTTTTCTTTGATAAGAGATTTTTTTATTACTGCCCCAATCTCATCATTTGTTTTTGGTCTGTTCATGTTTTCTATTTCTTCTCTGTTCAGTCTTAGTGGGTTATACACGTCCAGGAATTTATCTATTTTTTTCTAGGTTTTCCACCCTTTGGGCATATAATTATTTGTAGTTATTTATTATGATCCTTTATATTTCTCTGGTTTCACTTGCATTGTCTACTTTTTTATCTCTGATTTTATTTATTTGAATCTCTCTCTTTTTCCAGTTATGTCTTTTAAAAATCACCTATTTTATTCTTCTTTTGTATTTTTGGTCTCTTTGATTTACTGTGCTTTGATCTTTATTATTTCTCATTTTCTACTAATTTTGTGTTTAGGTGGTTCTTCTTTTTCTAATTCCTTGAAATGCGTTGTTAGGTTGTTTATTTGAGGTCTTCTTATTTGATGTAGGTGTTTATTGCTATACACTTCTCTCAAAGGACTTTCTGTTGTATTCTGTAAGTTTTCAGAGGTTGTATTCCATTTTCACTTGTCTTGATATTTTTTGTTTCTTTTTACATTTCTTTGTAGGCCCATTGTTTGTTTCAGGGCATGTTTTTTAATTTTCAGGTACTCATGCAATTTCTGAAGTTCTTCTTGTTTATTTTTAGTTTTATTTCACTATACTCAAAAAAGATATTTAATATTTTGATATTTTAATTTTTTTTTAAGACTTGTGTTTTGGCCTAGTTTATGTTCTACCCTGGAAAAATTTCCATGTGCAGTTGAGAAGACTGTGATTGTGCAGTTGAACAAAATTCTTTAAATTCCTGTTAAGTTCTTTTGACCCAGAGTGCAACTTAAATATTAACACAGTGTTTCTTTGTAAATTTTCTGTCTGGATAACTTGTCCATTGCTAGAGGTGGGGTATTAAGTTCCCTAATAATATTGTGTTGCTCTTTATCCCCCCCCCCCCTTTAGATCCGTATTAATACCTGCTTTATGTATTTATGTGCTCCAATGTTAGGTACATGTATATATACAATTGTTACATCCTCTTGTTGTATTGACCCTTTTATCATTATATGTGTAATAGCTTCATCTATTCTTATAGTTTTGGGTGTGAAGTCATTTTTATGTGATATAATTATAGCTACTCATCCTTTCCTTGGCTTTGTTCATCCATGAGATGTGTCCCTTATTGTCTGATCATGGTTTTACTCATCTGTCCAGTTGAACGGGACTTCACAGCTTCATCCATGCATTCAGGCTCCCTTAGCTCTTGGGAACATAATTTCATGTGTGGATTGTTGTCCATACTGATGTTTCTGCAGGGATACAATGGCTGGAAGGATCTGTTCTGTCCTTCTCTTACCTTTTCACCTTTTCTTTTCTTTCTTTCTTTCTTCTCTTTTTTCTTTTTTCTTTTGAGACAGTCTCAGAGTCTTGTTCTGTCTCCCAGGCTAGAGTGTGATGGTGTCATAGCTTACAACAAACTCCTGACTGAAGTGATCCTCCTGAGTAGATGGGACTACTGGCACCCACCACAACACCCATTTAGTTTTTCTATTTTTGGTAGAGACAGGGTCTTGCTCTTGCTCAGACTGATCTCAAACTCTGAGCTCAAGTGATCCACCCTCCTCAGCCTCCCAGAGTGCTGGGATTACAGACCTGAGCCACAGCTCCTGGCCTCCCCTACACCCTTACCTTTTCTAACAAGAATTTGCCTCCTCTTAATTTTCTTTCCTTTCTTAACCCCAAACTAGTTTCATTCTTTCACTCCTTCCTCCCACTTTTAAGGCCATTGCTCCTGTGTATTCCTCCCATATCCTACCATGCCACATGACCTTAAGCTAGGTGTTTACAATATGTAAGTTTTAATTTTCTATTAAAAGGGATAGTAGGTGGTGCCCGTAGCTCAGTGGGTAGGGCACTGGCCACATACACCGAGGCTGGTGGGTTTTAACCCAGCCTGGACCAGCTAAACAACAATGACAACTGTAACAAAAAATAGCCTGACATTGTGGTGGATGCCTGTGGTCCCAACTACTTGGGAGGCTGAGGCAGGAGAATTGCTTAAGCCCAAGAGTTTGAGGTTGCTATGAGCTGTGATGCCATGGCACTCTACCAAGGGAACATAGTAAGACTCTGTCTCAAACAAAAAAAGGGATAGTAAAAGCATATTGTATTTAATAAAGATGTTGAGAATATTAAGTGACACTGTCCATTATAGTGGAGATGACCTTCTGAGATATATTAATCAGTTATTTCTGTGCTTCTTTGTTTTGACCTTTTTCTTGCTCAGCCAGAGAAATCTGTTACCATGAAAAGCAAGAAAATTGTGACAGTAGAAGTTAGAAGTGAGTAGGAACTCTTTAACAGACCCAGCATTCTCCTTTTCAATTTCAAAATAAGAACCTGACACTCTGAACAAGGCAATAGTATGGAGAAACCTTTTATTGAGGGAGATGTGGTTTTTTAAAAAACCTAAAGAGATATTTTTATGTATTCATGGGTCATGTTTGGCTGTCTTGAATCCTTCTAGGATTTCAGGGTAAGTTTTAGTTAGAGAGAGTGGAAGTGTCAAAGAAAAAAATTTACCAAAGTTAAACAAGTAAGAGAGACATCATTCAAGGCTATTAAAATATGGAAGAGAAGCCAGATTCAGTATGAACTCAGCTGTCCTGAAACAAAGCTAAGTAGGTTTTGTTTGAGACAAACTCTCACGCTATCACTCTGGGTAGAGTGCTGTGGTATCATTATAGCTCATAGAAACCTCAAAATCCTGGGCTCAAGTGATCCTCCTGCCTCAGTCTCCCGAGTAGGTAAAACTACAGGGGCTGTGAGGTGAATGGGGTGAAGGTTTGGGGGTGCAGAGAGGATAGTTATTAGTGTCATCTCCTTTCCCTTTTCCTTGGGCTATTGTTGCTGGCATTTCATTTTTAGATTATGAATTCATAAATTACAAGTGTTGTGCATGGGCATCCTTGATATTGCCTAATTAAAGGGCTTGCTTTGTCTTTTTTCCTGAGTTTTGGTACATTCTAAGAAGTCAGCCTCCTGTTTTTCCCTACCAAATGTGGAATTTAGAAAGTGTCCATGCTATATTTCTATGTAGCTCCCTGAAAACATTTTGGAATCATTTATAAATCTCCACAAGCAGTGTTAAGATATCTGTTAAATACAAACATGGTACTGTTTCCCTTGCAAAAAGCCTGGACACAAACCTGAGTGGTATTTTTAATGCAGTTTGAGTGACATTTAACCACCTTCTGGATTTGTCCACAAGGTGGTGATGTTTCCCTTTTAATAATGGAAGGCGGCTGCCTCCTGAGAACACAAGGGAGTCTCAAAAGTTAACCACCATTCCTGTTCCGTAATCACTATGTTTCAGGGTATTACGTGGTTTAGGAAGAGTGTGTAGGGCTTTTTTTTTTTTGTAGAAACATAATTTTCAATGCTGAGTTAGCTCAAAACTTTGCATTGTTAGAGTGAAGATTTCCATTTCCCCCCCTGTGATTCATGTATAATAATTATATTTTTAGGGATATCAATTTCTTTAGAAAACATCATTATATTACATTCCTAATGACCATGAAATCATCTCTCTTGAAACACAGTGGAATCACCCATCAGCAAACTGGGTCTATTTTCCATTTTAAGAAAGCTATTTACACTGCAATTTTCTAGTTGGGATTTTTTTCATTTTTATTTTTGTTGTTGTTGGAAATTAAAACATTTCAAAGAGATACTATTATTGTTTTTTAAAAAAGTAATGGTTATTTTTATGATTGGGAAATAAATTGAACCTCTGTGCTGGGAACTGCCAAAAACAAATCAGCATTCTTTATAAATAGATTTTACTGCTGGTTTAGAAATTACCTTATGTGCTTTGTAGATGGTGGAAATTGAATGCAGCCATGGTTTGCACTGTGCAGGCATCGTATTTACTGTGTCATTTTCATAAGGCTTATGGGGCATGGGGAGGTCAGGATTGTCCAAATGGGGAGTTCTCAGAAGTGGTGAAATGAAAAAAATGAGAATAAAGCAAGGTAAGTTGTTGAATACATGTACTGATGCATTGAGGAGAGCCCTGGATGAGCACTAGCTGACCTGCAATCCCACTTAGTCAACTAAGTCACTGGTGGCCACAGTAGGGCAAGTGCATGCCACTGTCAGGGCTGCAGGGGAGTTAGACTAACTGGCAGGTGACATAAGGGAGAGGACACTGGTCAGAGGGGGTGGCCAAATATCCTGTGTTCAGTGTTCACTGCTAGGCAGGGACTTACTGTGCATCCCAGGGAAAATAGTGACATGGAAATCTGGGCCTGCTGACCTGAGACTACAGTGTGCTAGGCAGTCCAGAGTAGCCCCCAGAAAACCTGGCCTCTGTAGATGCTGCTGGTGGGTAGCCTGGAGGTGTTTGTTTGCTTCAGGCAGATTCCTTTGATGGGTTAGGTGGCACCCTAGGAGCTGAACACAGTCTTCAGATCTGGGCTAGAGTTCAGGCTTAGTGGGCCAGGTTTCATTCTGCAGGCCACTGCAGGGAGGAGGCAGAGAACAGCCTGGAGGATGATGGGGAGCCATAACTGAACTGGGTTTCTGAAATCAAAGCCGCGTGTGTCTTAATCTGTTTGAGGTGCTGCCACAAGTCACTGTAAGCTGGCTAGCTTGCATGGCAAACATTTATTTCTCACACTGTTGGGAGTCAGGGATCCTGGTTCCTCAAACCCAGTTGATTTGGTTCTATTACTTCCTGAGCTAGAAAGTTCAACCAAGGTACCAAACCAAAAGTGAATGGTAACCAAAGTTTGTGGTAACCAAAAGGTTTAAAAATAAACCAAAAATAAAACTGGAGTTGGCACAGGCAGTGTGGACAGAAAGCAAGAGTAACCTACACACGTTTTAGGGTAACCCAGATTTTATTTAGGAAGAACAAGGAGAAAATTCAGAGCACTTTCTAAGAGAGCTGGGAGCAGGTCCCTCTCACTAAGGAGAAAAGCCTAGAGAGACACAGACAAAGGCCTGCAGGGGTATAAATACTCCATTTGAAATTAGTCACTGATTTGTGTCTTTCTATTGGTCATTGGTTACCTGCATTACAGTTGCTGCCCACATGTCCCCTTCACTCCACCTCCCAGGGGATGGGCTGCTGAGCCTGGCCAAGTTTAAAGGTCTTTCAGGGGCTATAGCTGAAGGTGTAGCATCCAGGTGAGGGTTCAGGGGCAAGCTGGAAAGCTAAGGTAGCTGGGGCTGCCCCTTTTGGGAGAAAACTGGGCTATTTCTTTCTCTTCTTGGAACTCCTGTTCTTCCCCCCCAATGCTGGGTACAACATGCTGGAGACTGATCCTTTGTCAAGAGTCCTTTCTTTGGATCTTCAAAGTCATTGTACTTTAGGAGTTTATCTTCAAACTGCAGCTTTCATGGGAGGAGATAACACTTTAAGCTTCGTAATTGACACTCTGGGAGGCTAAGGCAGGAGGATCCTTTGAGCTCAGGAGTTCCAGACCAGCCTGAGCAACAATGAGACCCTGTCTCTACTAAAGATAGAAGAACTAGCTGGGCATCACTGTTACCACCTGTAGTCCCATCTACAGGGAAGGTTGAGGCAAGAGGATCTCTTTAAGTCCAAGAGTTTGAGGCTGTTGTGAGCTATGATGCCATGGTACTCTACCCAGGGTGACAGAGTGATACTCTATCTCCAAAAAAAGGAAAAAGAAAAGAAAAAGTTTCATGACTGAAAGTGGAGCTTGGAGCTTGGGGGAGGCAAGAGGTGTTGTGTTGATAAACTTTATGTACTTGGTAGGGCTCAGAAAGGCTGTCTTCAAATTCTTTGTCCTGCTTTCTCTTTTATATTAGTTCAAATGTCAAATGGTCATATCTTTAGGATTAAGTGAAGAAAAATCTTTGTGAAAAGTTAAAAAAAGTGAAGAGACCAAAAGAAATCACATAAACATCACCTGAGACCTCACACTTAGCTGTCAAGAGTTTGTTCATCCGAAAGAAGCCGTGGTCTACATGGAAGAAGGTGGAATTGATTTTGATAATCTGTAGCAAACCCTTCCTGTTCAGTTGCCCACTAAGCAGACTTTCACTGAAGAGGCTGACCAAGTTACCTAGTTTGTGTAGCCCACAGGACTACAAGGTTGTGGCAGGGTCAGGCTACCATGGATAGGCAGGGAGGGCAGGAAGGTCTAGGAGTCTAGGAAACGGCCACCTTTCATGGCTAAAGGTCACAGACGTTAATGCTGCTTTCTTCCAAGGCCACCCATGACTGCCTGAGTCACACATTGCTGTGCTCAGCAGTGTTTTGGCTGGTGGCTGTGTGCTCAGGGTCACTTTGCCTGGCTTCCTGATTCCCACCAGAAAGCTTGCTTTTGAAGTGGCTTGCCAAACTTCAAAAGAGATATGTTTTGTCCTCTCGGTATTTCTGCCAAAGAGAAGCGATTTGCTTTTTCATCTGCTGTGTCCTTGCTCTCTGTGCATCCCTCTAGTGATGGGGGTCCAACCTGCAGCCCTTGGGCCATGTGCAGATTATGTGAGGTCTGTTTTGCTTATCTCTCTCCTATGGTCCCCTTCCCTCTCACCCTTCCCTTTCCCTTCTCCCCTCCCCTCCCCTCTTTTTTGAGACCAAGTCTCACTCTGTCATCCTGGGCAAAGCCCCTCGCATCACAGCTCACACCAACCTCTAACTTCTGGGCTCAAGTAATCCTCCTACCTCAGCCTCCTGAGTAGCTGGACAACAGGTGCCCCCCATCGCACCCAGCTAGTTTTTCTATTTTTAGTAAAGATGGGGGTCTTGCTCTTGCTCAGGCTGTTCCGGAACTCCTGAGCTCAGGAGATCTACCCACCTCAGCCTCCCAGAATGCTAGGATTACAGGCATGAACCACTGTGGCCAGCCCATTTATTCTTTATTTGTAAAATATTTTGTGGCTTCTGTGACTAAGTATTTCAGGATTTTATACATATCAAAGTATTATATTAATTAATTTCCCTGTAAATTTGTTGGAGTTATTCAACAAAATAGAAGTATTGGGGGAGATGTCATTTTAAAGTACATATAATCAGTCTTTGAGTATCACAGCTGTTCTCTGTTTGTTTAATAATAGAACTGATGAGCAGTGAATTTGAGAGGAGAGCTGGCTCAGGTGTGGTGCTATTTCAATGCAATGCAGAAATAAAGTGACATAATTTACAAGATACATACATAAAGTGAAACAGAAGTTGAAATTGTCAAATCTCCAGTGTCAAATCTCATAGTTAAGACTTCATAAAATTTCTCTGGACAGTGAGGGAGGAAGTTTAGTGGGAATCTACGTGACTAAAAGAGGGACCAACATTTGTCACTTGCCTTATATGGGGCACTTAATCATCAGAACAACTCTTAGATTTGCTTTATTTGTTCCTTTTTATCCATGTGGGAAATTGAAGCTCTTAACTCATGCTTTTCCTGTCCTGGTTACACATTTGAATTGCTGGTGTAACATCAAAAAACACATTGTATACCCGTTGGGATGGTTGCTATCAAAACCCCAGAAAATTAGCTAAGTACAGTGGCTCAGGCCTGTAATCCCAGCACTCTGGGAGGCCGAGGCAGGAGGATTACTTTAGCTCAGGAGTTTAATACCAGCCTGAACAAGAGCAAGACCCTGTCTCTACTAAAAATAGAAAAATTAGCCAGGCATTGTGGTGGGTACCCAAAGTCCTAGGTACTCGGGAGAGTGAGGCAGGAGGATTGCTTGAGCTTGAGAGTCTGAGATGGCACTTGAGCCAAGGCAACAGAGTGAGACTCTGTCTCAAATAAATAAATAAATAAATAAAATCCTAATATACAAACCCCCAGAAAAACAGAAAAAACAAGTGCTGGCAAAAATGTGGGGAAATTGTAAACCTGTGCATTGCCACTGGGAATATAAAATGGAAGAGTTGTTGTGGAAAAGGATGGTGGTTCCTCAAATTACAAGTAATTATCACACATATAATTGCTATGTAATTCAGTAATCCCACTTTAAGTATATCTGTATCTATATCTTACTGAACCTATATTTATCTCCAAAAGAATTGAATACAGGGACCTGACAGATACTTGATGACCTGTATTCATAGCAGTAACATTATTCACAATCACCAAAAGGTAGAAAAAACCTGAATGTTCATCGATAGATAAATAAATAAACAAAATGTGGTAGACAGTTATAATGGAATATTACTTAGCCTTAAGAAGGTAGGAAATTCTGATAATTTCTACAATGTCACTGAACATTGAAAACATTATGCTAAGCGAGATAAGACATATGCAGAAGTACAAATACTGCATGATTCCACTTATGTATATGTAGAACAGGCAAATCAGTAGAGACAGAAAATAGAACGGAGGTTTCTGGAGTTGGTGGGCAGTGGGAATGTGGAATTATTGCTTAACGAGTATAGAGTCTGTTTGAGAGGATGAGAAAGTTCTGGAAAACCATAGTGGTGTTAACTTATGTCCTAATAGCAACAACAAATGGCTTTACACTCAGACAGGCCATGCCTCTTCCCATCTAGGCCTGATGGTGGCGCCATCCCTGGCTCCCAACCTTTCCCAGCTATGCAGTAAGAGAAAATCAAGATGATTAATATTTTCTTCAGGCTATCAAATAATCTCAAGGTCTATTTTTTTTTTTTAACTCATCTGACTCCTTAGAACAGTGTTTTTCAACCTTTTCTCAGTGCACCCGTGAACCTATAGTTAAACTTTCATGGCACCCTTAAATTATGTTGACCAAAAAAAAAAAAAGAGTAAAGAAAAGAATATACTTAACTGTGCTTTGAATTTCTTTTGAGAAGAATATGATGAATCATCTTTAAAAAATTTCACAGCACAGCAGTTGAAAATTACTGCCCTAGATAGTTGAATTCTGACTAGGCAAAGGGTACCTAAAATCCAACTACCACCTGTTCAGGTGATACAAAAAGCAGGGGAAGGGAAAGAAATGAATGGAAGACCTATGGGCTCATGACACCAGAGTCCAGTGGCAGTGAGGGAGGTTGATTTTCCTCATTCATTTTTTCCACATCTGTGGGCCATTCTCTCTTCTGTGGGCATTCTCTAAATGCCCTCCTGCCCCCTTTATGAGGAAGTGAGGTTTAAGTGAGGGTACTGATTTCCATCAAGCTCTATTAATTCAGGAACCATATTTAGTTCTATACTGGTTTAGTTCCACACCAGAGAGAGAATGTGAATTGTTTCACTGAGAGGGAATAGTCACTATGTGTCACCTTGACCACAGTCTCTTGGGACTTACTCTACAGGTGATGTCTACCCCAGCCATCAGTGCATCCAGATATGGTTTTTGGTTTCCTTTTGTATAAAATAAATTGTTGGAGTAAACAAGTTCAGGCCATAACCCAATTGTCAAAATACCCAAAGATTTAAATCCCCAAAGTCTAAAATTTTGAAAATTTTAGGACAAAATTCTGCAAATATAATGCTGGAAAAAAATGATTTTAAAAGTTTTTAATAAATAATTATTTTTAAAACGTCATTTAATTGAAAAATATACATACTATGACAGAATACCCAGTAAGTCATTTTATATGATTAAATAAGCAGTAATAACATACATATGTTTACAAGCAAAAGCACTCAGCTATACTAATAACAGTTGCACAGATAGACATGTAACAGTTATGACCAGATGAACCAAATTCATAAAGAAATAGGTCAAAAGAGAAATGTATAAATGCACATCTTTGTGGTTGGTAATGTGTGTGCACCAGCTTTGTAACTTAGATCATCTGACATACTGTGAGATGTGCTTTAACCAAAGCAATTAGAAACCTCAGTGGATCACCACCACATACACAGTTGACCAAAATAGCTGAGATCTCGAGAACTTTTATTTTTTACAAATACAGATATGTAAAAAGAACATGTCTTCATTTGTTGAGGGGGTTTTGATGTTTTTATGTTCACACACAATGTTTATACACAAAGTTAACATTGTGATAACATACCTCAGTGGGGGCAAATTTGGAAAAAAATTGTAAAATAAATTAGAACTTTCTAAAAGTCTTTACACAATTTATACCTAGTATTGGAAATGAGGCAAAGTTGAAATACATAGCATAGTGAATCATAAAAATGAATGCTGACAATTTAAAATAGGAAAAAAAAAAAGAGAAAAAAGAAAACATATAAAATGACACATAAAAAATGTATTATGGGGGGCAGCACCTGTTGCTCAGCAGGTAGGGCACTGGCCCCATATACTGAGGGTGGCAGGTTCAAACCTGGCCCCAGCTAAACTGCAACAAAAAAATAGCTGGGCATTGTGGCAGGCACCTGTAGTCCCAGCTACTCGGGAGGCTGAGACAAGAGAATCACCTAAGTCCAGGCAATGGAGGTTGCTGTGAGCTGTGTGACACCATGGCACTCTACCGAGGGCAATAAAGTGAAACTCTGTCTCTACAAAAAAAAAAAATTACGGAAATAGATTATGTGTAGTTGCACAGAGTTGCATTATCATGGGCCTACTTTCATGATCAATTTTATGTGATTTTCTGTATTTTGAAGTCTTGAATAGTGATGAATAGCTGCTTTTTCTCTTATAGGGTATAGCTCTTCATGGAGAATACATCCATGTTCCTTTTCTATGTAGTGCTGCTCTTTTTGAAATTCTTCTTTGCAGGCTGGGAGCAGTAGGTAGCACCTGTAATCCCAGCACTCTGGGAGGCCAAGGCAGGTGGATGCCTTTCAGCTCAGGAGTTCAAGACCATCCTGAATGGTGAGATCCCATCTCTACCAAAAATAGAAAAGCTAGCCAGGTGTTGTGGTAGTCCTCAGTACTTAGGAGGCTGAGTCAGGAGGATCACTTGGGCCCAGGAGTTTGAAGTTGCTGTGAGCTATGATGCCAAGGGAGTCTACCCAGTACAACAGAGTGAGACTCTGTCTCAAAAAAAAGAAAAAAAAGAAAGAAAGAAAAAAACAAGAAGTCAGTAATAAAGTTGAAAGTAGAGGAACTTAAAAAAAAAATCTTCTTTGACTTGACGTACACCAGCATGGTGAGTGTTCCTTGTCAAATGTCCCTGTCTTCTGTGCCATGCTGTTGCATTGTTTTGAGTATGAGGACATTTGCTTTGCATGGTCACATCCAGATGACAAATTTGGCAGAAACAATTCTGGTGCATAAACAGCAACACCACTATTTAAGTGTCTTCTTATCCTACCTTGCACATAATAATTTTCAAACTAACCATTAACTTTGCTGGCTTCATCAGGCATATGTGGCTTTAATTCATTAAAAGTCCTGGAATGTTGTCAGCTGGAAGGAAAGCCAGTGAAGACACGTGATGCATTTTTTAGTTAAAATCATCAAGGATTGGCCAATCTGCTCATCTGAATTTTCCTCCAAATATATTTTGGGTGGAATGAACAAAACAAATTTTACTGGTGACATCTTGAAATTCACTTTTGTGATAGAAGCCTTGAGTATCTGATTCCAGATCTACTGGATGGTTTGGGCAAATGGTTTGGGCATTCATTGAGATCTGTTTTCGTCTACAACTTCCACCAAATAAATATTCACATAAATGGTTTATAAAATGCTTCATGTTTTCTAGTCACAAATATATACACAGTCAAATTAAAGAAATTTTGAATACAGCAGGGGCATACATTGTATTAAGTTGATAAAAAATGGTGGGGACAAGTTTTTGAAGTACCATCCTCAGACAAAGTAAAGCATGTGGTAGTTTTATTTTTTATGCTAGGTTTAGTAGTTAATATGAAGTCTGTCTTCTTGGACAAATTCATAGCCAAGAATAGTTCACCATTCATTGTGTTTCTTTTCTTTTTCTTTCTTTTTTTTTTTTTTTGGTTGCAGCCATCATTGTTGTTTGGCAGGCCCAGGCTGGATTCTAACCCGCCAACTCAGGTGTATGTGGCTGGCGCCTTAGCCCATTGAGCGACAGGCGCAGAGCCATTCATTGTGTTTCTTTTGTGACATTGAAGGAACCTCCATTATCACCAAGTGTCTTTGGTTCAGATGGTCGCTGAAATTCCTGGGCTTTTTTAATTCTCTAATGAAAGGCATTTTTTAAATGATTAAATAATTTGGCAGGAACCAACCTACCTTCCTTCCTTCCTTCCTTCCTTCCTTCCTTCCTTCCTTCCTTCCTTCCTTCCTTCTTCCCCTCCTTTTTCTTTCATCTCTCTCTCTCTTTTTCTTTTTGCACGATTCTTCACTTGTATGATCTTCAAAATATTTGAGACATCAAGGGCAAATATTTTCTACCAGGTCTGCTTAGTCCCACTCACCAATCTTCCCTGAATAGACCATCACGGATATACTCATACACCCCAAGTAATACTTTATCAGGTTTCTAGGTATTCCTTAATTCCTTAAGTTGACACCTAAAATGAAATACAGAAGTCCACTTCTTGTCAACTTGGCACCCAACACATACATCGCCTTAAACTAGATTTGATTTTTTTTCTCTATTAAAAAATTTTTAAATTTCAGATTAATATGAGGGTCCAAATGCTTACATTACATTGTTTGCATTTCTTTCTTTTTTTTTTTTAAATACATGTATTTTATTATTCTTCATTACATTATTTCCTCCCCACCCCCCAGTGGTAAGACAGAATTTATTTACAGAAAAGAATACAGAAAACACTAAAGCTCCTGGTAGAGGGAGAGAACTCAAGTGGGGAGAGAGAAG
>CAUYRH010117985.1:0-45032 GCA_963574655.1 Perodicticus potto
TGGGACCGGTGCCCTACTCCTTTGAGCCGTAGGCGCCGCCCTCCAGCATATTTTTTTATTTAATTATTATCAGCTTTCAAAGATAGAGATGTCTTATTTTAGAGATGAGGCAACTGGATTTCTAAAATGGGAAGTAACTTCAAAGGCCATGGGCCTTCACAGGGCCTCTCACTCCTGAGATCACACCTTCTAGCTTGGCTTCAGTTAGTTTGCAGCTTCCTGCTACATTACATTCATAATCCTGCTTTCATTATGGCAAAAACAATAATAGTCACAAAACACAACTGTTTACAGTGCCCTCTGCCTAAGGCCATTTGATTCAGACTCAAAACCGCCTATGTGTAAGGGTTTGACTTTGACAAAATCTAATAAGGGTAGCTTTCATATCTGAGGAAAATTGAACAGGTCTCTTTATTTAATATAGTGACATATAATCATTTGTTTTATTTTATTTATTTAAAAAAATTTTTTTAAATTAAATCATAGCCATAGTAGTGCAATCATGGGGTACATTGTGCTGGCTTCATATATAATCTGAAATATTTTCATCAAACTGGTTAACATGGCCTTTATGGCATTTTCTTAGTTATTATATGAAGACATTTGTATTCTGCGTTTAGTAAGTTTCATCTGTACCCTTCTAAGATGCACTGTAAGTGTGATCCCACCCAATGACCCTCCCTCCACCCATCCTCCCCCGTCCTCTCCCCTCCCTTGTAATCATTAATTTTATAAACAGTAGAACCTCTATAAGTTGACCATCCAAGGAACTGTAACAAACTAGTCAACATACAGATGTGGTCAACATAAGGAACTAGGCTGAATGTACTAATATGTACATGTGGTGCATGTCTGGTCTGTGAAAATTAGGTCAACTAAGGAAGTGGTCAATGATGGAGGTTCTACTGTATTTTAATCAGTCTCCATGTCTATCATTCTCTATGTTTTACTTTTGAAAAATTTCTTCTCCACAACCAAATGATTATGTGGCTCTTCCAAAGGCAACAGCTTCTTAATGAGAGAGTAGAGATGAGAATTCATGTTCACAACAGAGAGTTAATTGTCCTTTCTAATACACCATGATCCCTGGTGTCTAATCTGTTTAATGACATGAATTGTGAATGTTACTTTCTTTGCATTATTATTAATATTACTTAATATTTTGATGTAGTAATTGTCTGATTTTTTTTCTGAATGTATTTATCTTAGTTCATTCTTTACGATGTTTTTGTTTCTAGTCCTTATCTTAAGCATTGTTATTGTTATTAAATTTTAAGCCTTTTTAATTTTGTGAAGGCAAAAAGTGGAAACTTAATAAATACATGTATATGTAAAAATAAAAAAAAACAAACTTTAAACTGGAATTTTTTATCTATTAATAGTTTTTCTATTAATAATGCACAGTGGCTTTGGATATCCCCAAATGTTACTGGTATTTTCAAGAACTAAAGTTTTCAGAGTTATATCTAGAAAATCTTCGGAGTTTCTTAGACATGTTATATGATTAGCAACTGAAACTATTACAAGAAGGAAGAAAGTCTGCATCCATTGAGCATCTATTATTTGCCAAATATGTAGGCATTTTACATATAATAACTTTGTGGAGCTGATATTAACTTTACAAAGGATAAAAAGTCAGAGAAATGATCAGTTTCCCCTCAGTTGTACATATAATAGGATTTGATACTGAAGCCTTAATACTTTGACTATCCCATGTCTATCTGGTTTGAAATACCACATGTATGGTATTTCATGCCTGGACCACCGAAACAAGAAAACTGGGCACTCTCCTACTAAAGTAAGTCACACTAAAAACAAACACTCTCTTCCTCTTATGAGCTTCTCAAGGCTAAAGAGAGGAAGTGAAGAGCCCTGCTATGCCTAGGATGCTGCCTACAATAATCTGAAATTGAAGGGTATCATTTGGAGCATTTCTTTTTCCTTTTTTGAGATTGTCTCTATGGTCACACATAAATTTTTAATTTTTTGTATGATACAAAGTTTCAAGCATACATTAATATCATAATGAACAACTGGGTACCTAAACTTGCTAGAATAATTTTTGAACTAATTTTATGCTCTGTATAATATTGACATAAATTGACTCACCTGTATTTGGTGGTGATTATGGAATAGGCCATATGCTTTTATTTTTTAGGCCCCCAGGTAAAAAGAATGTTTTTTTCTTCCAATACAAAGTCTTAATGGGTTGTCAGTAGTGACATTTTAAAAAGCACAATATAAGATATAACAATAAATCAGTTATCAAAGTAAGATGGAGGTGATATAAATATTTCACACGGGAGAGGAGTGTGAAGAATATGAAAATTAGGAGCATGAAAACAAAAGAACACTGGGAGCCATTCAGTTCCATCCAAGGTTGGGAAGGGTAGTAAGAGGGAATAACCACTAGGATAAGGAAACTGGGTCACCTGAGAAACACAATTGTCCCTTGCCACATGGAGAGTTTGCCCTCAGTATCATAACTCTGAGAGAAATGGAGATTCAAGGAAAGAAATCTGTTAAGCTGCCATTTTTCAATTATCCACATAAATGCTTGGGAACAGGGGAACAGACTATAAAAGATGGAAGATAACAGAAGCATTTGGAGTTGACTCTGGAATGTGCGCTTGCACTTAACATTTGTCTGTTCTGGCCATTCCCTTTAAGGAAGCCATTCTGTCCTGACTAGATCCTGTGAAAGCTGGGGGTTTTTGTTGTTGGTCTTCCAACCTTTAGCCACACCTTTCTCACACACTTTCTCTTTCTCTCTTAAATGTCAGGGTTCAACATGCTCTGGTCCTTACTTAATATAAACACATGTTTGAAAGGCTGACAAAGTTGCAATTAAACAGCTGAAATTCTAGGAATTAAGCTGGGACTTTCCAAAACATCCCTGTTAACAGACTTGAAAGCACTTGTCATTTCCGATCCTGGAAGGCCATACCCTTCTGGCCCATTTTCTTTGTCAGTAGGGGTTCTAGCTCCGTCAGCAACTTACCTCCAGCTCCAGCTTTTACATGCTAGTAAGTCTAATCCCACCGCCCCCATCTGTCTGTGGGCACCTCCTACCTGGGACTAGGAAGGGTTTTCACACTGATATTGTCCTCAGAACACATTATGGGAAGTGAAAGTAAGATTTTTCTTTAAGAGTACTAACTTAACACTTGAGGTGCATTTTTGAAGGGTCAGGAGAAAACTACTAAATGCAGAACACAAATGTTTTCACACAGTAAACAAGAAAATCTCATGAACATTATGTCGAACAGGCGGATAAAAATATTTCAGATTGTATGTGAGGCCCGCACACTGTACCCCATGATTGAACTAATGTACACAGCTATGATTCAATAAAAAAAAAAAAAAAGAGTACAAACCTAAACACCTCACAGGTGTCTGTACAGAGGGTGCCAAAAAATTAATACATGTTTTAAGAGAGGAAAAACCAGTTTTAAATTTGTAATACTCAGGTCACATTTGACTTACGGATTTACAAGAAGTGTTTAACATGACTTGTATTCATATTTTGTTATCAGTATATACGGAGTATTATAATTTCAATACTTTTTTTCCTTTCTTAAATGTGTGTACCTTTTTTGGCACCCTCTGTGTTTATGCATCCCATTCAGAAAAGAAAAACAAAACTTGTCTCAACTTGTCCATAAATTCAGAATCCTGCCCCAAACAAATCAGTGCTTTACCTAACGTGTGTAAACCTGGCATGTTATTATTATCTGATGACTCAATCTCTTAAAAAAGGAAAGCACAGGAATTATATAGTGATCTTCCCATTCTGAATCACCTGGAACTGTTCTTACTTCAGGGCTTCTGTTTCTTTGTCTGTTAGTGCATTTGACTTGCCAGATCACTTATCCTGCTTTTAGTTCAAACAGTGCAGTTGTCATACTTACGGAGTGATACAAAATAATATAAAATATATTACCTTTGTCCTAGACATAATTGTCTCTGTGTGGATGAAATAAGTATGATAAAAAAATAATAATGAATATTTATTATGTGCTCATTTCTCCATAGGCACTGTCTCAAATGCTTTACTTTCATTACCTCATTTTGTCTTCACAATATCCCTAAATGTATAATTCCCATTTTGCAGATGGGGTGCTGAGGCTTGCTGCTTGGTATTACGAGCACAGCTGGAATGTGAGTGCAGGATGACTGACTCTAGAACTCCAGCTCTTACACACACACACAGAACAACTGCTGAATGCAGATCCAAGGCAAAATGTGCTTAAAAGAGGAGCAGGGTGTCAAAGTGAAGCCGTAGGCTAAGGAGGGGATAGGTGTGAACAAGGCTGGCTGGGTTAATCAGATGGTATCACTGGCCCAGATCAGGTTGAAGGAGGCAAAGGAGATTGGAAATGGTGTAGAGAGAAGGGAAGGGTGGTCAGTGGGTTATTGGAGGGGATTCAAGGTATAAGAAAGTGGGTTTGGACTGGAGATATTAGTAGAAACATCCACGCTAGGCTACAAATCACTTTAAATGTTGGTCTATTGCTTTGCTTTTTAGTAGCAACATACTTATCATAGTGACTAAGGGGATTACATACAATATACTTGTTTTAGAAGCTCCCATCTCCCAGGATTAGACTTCGAACTTCCTTTTCTGATGCTGTAATCTGGGAAGTTTCCTTCCTACTGCACTTTTCTTTTTAAACAGCTGAGACTAACTGAGGGAAGTGAAACCCACCTATGCTTCTGATTTTGGTGACTGATATAATGGCCATATATTAGTAATTATAAGTTCTCCTTTTGTTGAAGACTTTTTTGGAAGTACTTGGGGGTATATACATAAAAATAGTAATCTTGCAGATACGAAGGTGTCCTCTATAGACACTCCTGTGATAATTTATAATGTACTGGACACATTTGATAAAAGACATTTTCTGCTATGGTTTTATTGGAGTTTTTTTTTAAGGTACAATTTATTTTGTTCCAGGGAACTTGTTACCAAGGTAAAATGTAAAACTTTAAAAAATACAGGAACTTTCACATGTAATTGTATTTAGGGTTGATTCATATTTTAAAATATATTCTAAACTATAACAACTACCATGTTTAAAAATTACTTTACCAAAGTCATTAATAATATTTGCTTACCTTTAAAATCTTGGTCCTTACCATTCAGGACAAATTATTGTTTCTAATTGTTAAGTCTTCTGACCACATGGATTCTTTTCATGTTTCACTGACGTCCTATGAAACATTTTACTTCAAAGGAAAAATGCTATGAATTTATAGAGCATTAAGAATTTTAAAAATCTGTTTCCTATTTTGTTTATTATGATAGAGAAGCATTGATTGTGAATAAATAACTTGCTATGTTGAAAAGAAAATTAAAGATCCTGATGTTCTTCTGCCAGATAGCACGAAAGCTAAGAACACCACAGGAATTTTTCAACATTATTAACCTCTTGACAATGTGTGGGTCGTATAAAGGACAAATGAAAGTTTTGGAGGCACTGAGAATGCCATTTTAACAGACTATCCCATCACTGTAGACAAATATTTGTGTTCCTGGGGATTATTTGATTTTTATCAAAGCAAATTGAATTGGAAACATAGCATGTATTAAGTCATTGCTACTTATGGTCTGCTTCTTCTTCCCGTAGAAGTTTCTGGGCACTGGCAGAGCACTAAGTCATCAGTTAGACATACCATGTAATGATCTTTATCATATCCAGACAAAATACAAGCCTTTAAAGAAGCTACTTCACAAGACAGCCGCATAGCTTTCCTCATAGGAGCTTGTTAAACAAATAATGATGATTAAAACAGTTGGGTCGCTCTCTCGCTAAGTTAACAAGAACAAATCCAAGATGTCTAGCCCATTCTACATTCCATGTGGCTAACTACGAGATCCACAGCTTGGAAGATATCCAGGCAACTCGTAGCAGCTTTTCTTAAATGCTTTATGGACACTGAAATTTAAGGAAGGTGATAGGAATTAGGTGAACAAGCGGAAAATATTCAAAGCACACCCACTATCAATGTTGTATATGGTTTCAATTATATGTAAACGTTTTTCAAAAGTACCCATAGCTGAAACATTACAGATTTAGCTACACTCTGTACTGGATTTGGTAAATGCAAAATCCCTAGTCATTGACACAGAGATTTATGGCATTCAATGAAACATACTAAGTTTGTTTGCATACACTGCCAATAAGAGTCTACTGTGAATTGAAATGATTAGCTTTTAAAGATATTTTCATGTTAGCCACCTGTTTGTGCCTATAGTCATGCCAAGACAGAAGAAGGAAGATTTAGTGTGGGTATATTGGGCAAAGGAACAGGGAAGACAGGAGTGAAGTCAAACAAAGACTGGGCGGTCCATGATTAATTCTGTGGTTTCTAAGGCAAGTAGGACCAGCAGACATTATAATATTCAGTACACTAGAGGTCAAGTTCAGGAAGAGCCAGAGAGGAGACCAGCTGATACTCTAGGTCACTATTTCTTGTAAGCAAACTCTGGAATCCAGAACTTAGCACATAAATGAAGAACTCAAGATTGGAAACTTTAGAGCAAAGTATAACCTAGGCAAAGAATCTGGGAAACATAACCAGGGACCTAGGGCACCAGCACTAACAGGTGCCCAGAGCAAGTGTTTCTTCATTCCCTGCTTCAAGTTCAGACTTGTGAAGATTTTTGGAAGGCTGGAGTCTACAGGTCTATATTTTCATTCAGTTCATATTTATTAGTCAGCTTGTATGTGCCAGGCATTGTATTTACTATGGAAAACAAAGCACAGCATAAAACAGACAGGTTATAGTCTCTGCCCAAATGAAGAATTCATTTCTAGTGAGGAAAACAAACAAAAGCAAGTAAATTTCAACTGTAGAAATCAGCAAACTCTTCCAATAGTACAAATGTCCTTTTGAAGAGAATAATGGGCGAGGAAATGAGATGACCAGATGCCGCCTTAAAGGTGATAACCAAGCAAAGCAGATGCTACTAGAAAATGAAGTAAATCTTTCCCTCCCCAAATGGTCTCAGATAATGGCTTTAGTTTTTCATTTTCCTTGGTTTACGTGGTGTCAGCCCACTGTGTGTCTTTGCTGTAGGCTAGCTAGTTCTCCTTGGTTTGTGTCCTATATATTCAGAAAGCCATTGGGCTGTTTGTAAGTTCTTAGAGGAAGACTAAAAGGGGTTCATTTTCCCTTTTCTGAAGGGAGTAATTACACACTTTCACCAGGACAGTAAACTTAAGTCTTAGGCTGTGAGTGAAATCTGATTTCTCTCAGGTGAGAAATAGTTTGTATATGGAAAATTATGACAAAAATGTGCCTTGAGTAATACTGAAGGGAGCTGTGGTCAGCGCTGAGCTGATAAAGGCCTTTGTTTTCTGTGTTTTGATTGGCCTGGTGAGAAGCCTGGAGCTGCTCACACACCCATCTGTGTCCTCACCAGGGGAAAGAAAAGTGCTGACACAGGATTGCAGAGCAGCTCCTGTGGCTTGCCAGGGTAAACTTGTGTAATGCACTGAACATCCCTCCTAACAACAGTGATTCTTTTGTCACTTAAACAGAGGCTATTAAGAACATGAGTCATGAAAAAAAGGCTTTAGCAAGACAGGCAACATTTTCCAATACTTTGGCTTTAGGCAATACTAGGAAAGTATCAGAAGCTGTGGAACAAGTGATGCATTTCATTAATAAGTAACAATAGACTCAGAATATAAATCTGAATTGATTACCAAAAAGCAAGATTTCAAAATATAATTTCTGAATATTGAAAGAAGCCTGTTTTTCTTTTTTTACAGTGGAGAATTGGATAAAGATTAACTAAAATATTTTCTTGAATGTACATAAAATCAAAATGAGAATACTTTCAAAGCTTAAATTGGCCTGGGAATCTCCAGCTAACTGACAAAAGCACATGTCAAAGAAACTAGCTTTAGGATTTCTTTTGCTCACTTTTAATACATAAAGTGAGAAAGTGTAGGAATAATGAGAAAAATGTCTTTATTCCACTATCCAGAGAAAAAGCTGGTTAACATTTTGATGCTATTTCTGTTAGCATTTTTCTCTATAAAAACTTTTTATGTAGTGGAGATAATACAATATGTGTTGTTGTTTCATGTATTATTTTCACTTTCATTATTGTTTATTCAGTGGTTGGAAAACTACGGCTCAGAGCCAAATCTGGCCCACTGCCTATGTGCTGGCACACAGCTGTACTTCCTAACCTACATATTGTGTACGGGTGCTGTTGTGCTACCGTGGCAGAACTGAGTGGTTGCTACGGCCTATGTGGCCCACAAAGCTGAAAATACTTTCTTTGTGGCCCTTTGCAGAAAACAGTTTGCCAATAAATTATTAGAATGACATGTGCACAAAAATCTATAATCAGATGATGAAAATATATGCATCCATTGGTACTTTCTCTGGCATTATCTGATGAAACTACTTGTTCTATTTCTTACAACTATAGAGATGATTATAAATATATAATCATACGTGTATAACCACATTTATATAATATATCTTGTATCTATAATTTATCTTATATACTTATTTAAGCATATAATTCTATCACAGGTAGAATTATATACTTAAATTTTGAAATTTAGTAGACAGAGGGTAGTACTGTATTTCTTCTGCTTTCATTTTTATTTTTTTGAGTAGTAGTTAGACAAAATAATTTTCCATTTTTTCAATACTTTAATATTTTCTGTTTTCTCTTGTCTTCTTATGCCCTTTGCCCATTTTTAAACAGAAGTATTTTTCTAAGAGGCGTATATGTGTAAGGGCTCAGTATAGATTCAGAATACCTATTCTTGTTTATTACTTTTACTTTGAATATATTTTACCAGTTTATTTTTGCCCTATTTAAGAGTGTAAAATTTTCACTGTGATTACATCCCAAGCGTCTGAGTTTAGAAATTTCTTCAATATATCATGTTTGAGAAGTATCTTCTTATTTTTAATTTTTAAAAAATGTATAAGGAGTGATATTTTACTAAAAGTTTTTTCAGTGTCTACGTACTTTATAAAAACAGATGTTAGTTTTTAGAATAATTTTCAACTTCAACATATAACAAAATTGGGACAATTTTGAGTTCCCATAAACTCCACACTCCTTTCCCCCTATCATTAACATATTTCATTAGTACTGTAAATTTCTTATAATTAGTTAGCCAAGATGATACATCGTCACTAACTGAAGTCCATGTTTCATTTGAATTTCTTTAGCTTTTAACCTAACATCCCCTTTCTGTTCCAGCATCTCACCCACGATTCCTCGTTCATTTAGTTGTCATGTCTCCTTAGGTTCTTTCTGGCTTGTAATAATTTCTCAGACTTTCCTTGTTTTTGGTGATCTTGACAGTTTAAAAAAGTGTTGGTCAAGCATTCTATAGAATGCTCCTCTATGAGATTTGGTGTGGTGTCTTTCTCATTGTTATGGGTATTTGGAAGGAAGACCACAGGGGTGGTATAGCATTTTCATCATATTATATCAAGGGTGCATGCTATTGACGTGACTTATCACAGTTGGTGTTGACATTAACCACCTGGCTGGGTTGTATTTATCATCTTTCTCCATGACAATTCCTCCCACCCCTCCACTCTTTGTATTTCATACTCTTTGGAAGGGAGTCATTATGAGCAACGTACATTTAAGGAATAGGGAGTTATTCCCCCAGGTGAAATAGCTGCATACATTTTTTAGAATTCTTCTTCATGGAAGATTTTTCTCTATTCCTTCTTTTATACCCTATTTTGCCATCTATAAGGCGCTCTGGTGTACAATGTGTACCTATGGCTTTTTCCCAAATCTTTAGGAAAACACCCCTCAAGAAAGTGGCTGCCTCTCAGCCAGGAGAGACACATCTGGGAGGGCTAATGCTCCCCTGGTAACTGCAGATTGAACTGCTCTCCTCCAGCCACCCACTCTGTGAAGGCTGGCTCTTTCCTCTCTCCCCAGGGGCCTTCCCTCCCAGCCAAGTCAGGGGCTGCCACTGAGATGGCCAGGAACTTCTGAAGCCGTTTGGCTAGTGGGCAGCCAGCTGGGTCCCTGGGGCCTGTATGCGGCTCCTGGTCCTCACTGCATGGCTGGGCCTTGGGGCTGCCTCACTAGCCCTGCCACTGCCCTCCCCCGCCACCCCCTTATGGCACTTGGCAGAGGCCACTGTGTCCTGCTCCCACAAGATCTTGATCCTCCTGGACTGGAACCCTCTGTATCCAGTGGATCCAGGCTGCAGTGGACCCTGGAGGCCCCCCGGGCTCCCCTGCTCCCCAAGCCACACTACCCATATATAATGCACATCCTTATCTTTCCCTCAAAATTTGCTGCAAAACAGCATGTGTTATGCACAACAAAATATGATATTTATTCAGTCATTTGTCTATATCCGGATGCACTCTTAGATGTTTTATGCTTTGGGTTATAATCTAATCCTTCTCTACTTTTTGCTCAAATTGTTCTAGATTTCACCCTTGGGAGCTCTTTCAGTTAGTTCCTGTGTCCCTTTGACATGCCTTGGCCAATGTAGGGTTTTTGTTTGTGTTTTTGTCTTAGAAAGCACATTTTTCATTTCTATGAGATATTCCAGGCTCATTCCATATATTTTCTGCTCCTGTCCTAGAATCTGCCATTTCTCCAAAGAGTCCTGATACTTTTAATTAAAAGGTACTTACTAAAAGGTACTTGTTTATTGAATTAATAAATGCATGTCATACTTTTCATACAAGTTTCTTTTTATTAAAAACCAAGATCTAAGCACTAGATGAGCTTATTGTACTAGAGTGTAGTTAATTCTAGGCTTTCCCAGGTGACAGAGCAAGGAAAATATATTTGTGTATGCTAAGCTGATATACACATATACACACAGAAATATATACACACATAAGTATTTCTGTACATAGCCCTGTGTATCAATACTGACCTGGACATGAAGCCTCTAACTCTGATTTCTTACCCTGTATCATTGTAGCTTCCTCCCTATGCTATTCTGTAAACTCTCACTTCAACAGTGAAAACCCTTGCTCCCACCATGTGCCAATTCCAGCATCCATGTACAGCAACATCAGACCTGTTCAGCTATACCCCCATGAGATATAACTTTATCAACTAAAGTGCTTATGCATACAGTTTCTTTTACTTTTAATCTTAGAGACTTCACTCATTTCCAAAGTTATTTAAGTCTGTCTCCTAATTTTTAACTCTTGTTTTTACTGCATTTATTCAGGTTTATTTCCTGTTTCTGGTTGTCAGTCCTAAAACTGACATGGTGATAAAGGGAACAGGTGGTATAGGTGAGAGATTTTCTAATTTCTTGAGGTCATAAAATATATGTGTATACATTTTTTCAAAAGCTGATATTATGTTGCAGGCACAAAATGGGATGAAAAATGTTTATGTGGAATTAATGTCATCAAAATATGTAAAGAAGGAAGGTTGGAAAAAAGTTGAGGGCATTATAAGAAAACATTTTTTCTCCTTTTAAATTTGCTGCTTGTGTGTTCACGGTAACATAAATACAGCTTTTCACTTTTAACTTATTGTCATGTTTACTGGTTGTACTTGGGAACAAATCCTATATTATATTGTAAAGATATGTGTGGGATTTGGTTTCAAACTTTAGGTAAGTGGAGTATAAAAAAATCCAGATAATATCATAAACACCTCATAATAAGTCAGCTAATAAAATGCTTTACAGAACTCCAACCGACAAATAGTTTGTCAGTGAAGTATCTGGTTTTCTAGAGGTATTCCTCACGCTAAAAAAGTAAATGGAAATAAGTTTGAGTTCATACATGATGCTGAGAAAGTCTGAGTCTAATCATCCTCCCAGACTTCCTGCTTACTTTCTGTTCTCTTTATTCATTATTTTTCTTTTTGCCTTAATTTGCTTTCTGGTCTTTTATGGCTGAATGTCTCCTTGACTATTTAGAAGGAAAATGCTATCTTCTTTCTAAGGTTCACAAATTATTCATTATATTTAACCATTGAAATGGTTATTGTGCCAGAACTAGAAAATGACATTGGGTACTTGAATTTATGGGATATAATGCTTGAAAAAGCATTATAAACAAACCAGTAGGAAAAAAATGTCAATTTTGTTTATTACAAGCATGCAGTAGTAACTCATGTTATTATCATGTTATTTTTCACAAAAACACAAAGATCTTGGTGTGCAGCAGACATGGAACGATGTTAACAACCGATGAGGATGGAAAGCTGGGGAAAAATGTTTCCCTAAGTTTTTCTTTTAGCAAACAGAGATATATTCTGTGTGTCCCCGAGAAACCAGAGTTAAGCTACCATTTCCCATGTTAAGATAGATGTTCCCTTTCCCTTATTCACCTCAGTCCCCTCCATATTCTATAGGATTATCTCCTTTGGGTTCCACCAGAGGCTTTGCTGTCTACAAGCTAAGATGTAGAGTTCTAGACTCTCACGGGGAATAATTTAGGATAAGGAGACGTTGAAAACTGAAGCTTTGGGCAATTTGAAATAGCTAAAGTGCTGGAAATTTCTTGGCATTCACACGTCCATTGATAATGATGAAGGGCAACTGCAGCAAATGTGGCCTAACAAGAACAAGGTAGTCAAGGGCGTGGACTGTTCAATGTTTAATGTCTGAGTTATCCTATTAGGCCAGACTCCTAGACAAGTAGAAGTGCTGACTGAGGGTGAGAAAAATCTAATACGGTGGTGTAGGAAGGAGATTGATGAATATGAAACAACTTAAGGACCAGTTGTAGCAGTGAAGACTATAGCTTATTCCATCGACAGTTTTTGTCTATTAAGTCATGTGTAGAGATGGTGGATGACCACAACCTCGAAGACTTAAAGAACTTATTGCAGATCATATGTCTGCCTGCGTGGTCCAAAGGGTAGACTCTGTGGGTTGCTTCTGGCTTCCTGACTCATATCCTCCTGGCCTCATCTTTGAGTACAGTGTAGATGAGTGGGTAGTTTGTCTTGCATCAGGCTGACATATTTATCAACCACTGAGTGTTTCACCCTATTGCCCTCAGGTTTTTCCAGTGCCACATTGTCCTTGAGAAGCCCTCTGTTCAAGCCAGGCTCAGTCTGGAAGTATACAGGGGTTTACATCTCCAAAGCAAACCTCAACTGACGTGGTGTGTAAACTGATACATAGTCATAGTCAACCCTCAGGTAAACAGTTCCAAAAGACATTCTACATACTTCTTAGAAGAGTCCAGGGGGGATTGAGTGCTAGTTGCCTACAAGGGTGATAATAATAATACATCTGTCTCTCCCTCTTCCCAGGCTCTCATCCTTCCTCCCTGCCTCTCACTCCTCTTCCCTACTTATAAGTTTGTGCCTCAGGCTCTGTTTTTGGGAAAGCTCAAACTCAAACAAAAATCCTGAATCCCAATAAACTTCTTTCCATCATCATTTACCCAGCTTTGTGCTGCTTTCCTTGATGATTCCCTGATATAAACCAAGGAAATAAATAGAGAAATGGAAGGGTGGGTCCATCAACAAATAATTCAATGAGAACTTCCAGAAGGACTTAAGAAGTGAAACTGAAAGGGTGTACTACATAGCCCAGAAAATAGTTTAAATAGGTTGTTTTGAAGTTTCTTTCTACCTGAAGAGTCTGTTTTTCATCCCTGTATCTGGTGCACAGCTGTTCTTCTGAGATGTCTCTTACTGACATTCTCTTGTGCCCAAACTTCTATTTCTTACACTTCACTCTTTCTGTCTTGGAGTACCTCCTCCAAAGAATGTATGAAAGGTTAATTGTTTTTTGAAACTTTTAAAGTCTTAAAAAGTCTCTACTTTTTTCCTTCTACATGATTGAATTATTATGGAGTTATTGGAAATTTTTATTCAAATGTTAGAAATTATTTTCTTCAAATATTTGAAGGCCAGCCCTTCCTATTTTCAATGTTGCTATTGAAAAGACCCAGTGAGATTCCGTTTAAAGTTCCCCATACAGTGTATGTGATTTTTTTTCTCTCTAGAAACATATAGAGAACATATTCTTTAGTCCCCAGTGTTCTGAAATTTCAAGCGAACTGCCCTTATGAAGTTCTGTTGCTGGGTTTCTGATCTCTATGTTAAAAGTTTTGACAGATATTTGGTATTCTTTGGATGTGTTTAAATTTTTGGTTATCTTTTAAATAAATTAAAAGAAGATGTATTTACAAAAGGCAGTCTTTATATTTACTAATGTACTTACCATTTCCTTTGCTCTTCATTCTTCCCTGTAATTTGTTTTCACCTGATGCCATTTTCTTCACATAAATCATTTTTTGAACTGTAGGCTTGCAGCTCATAAATTCTCTTATTTTTTATTTACTTTCATTTTCAAAGGATATTTTCACTGGATATAGAATTCCAGTTTGATAGTTTTAATTTTATTTTTGTTTTTCACTTCAGTACTTGGACATATTTTATTATCTTCTGTCTCCGTTGTTTCTGATGAGAAGTTAAACATTATTTGCATCAGTCTTCCTCCATATGTAACATGCCCTTTTCCTCCACCTGCCCTCATAATGTTCCCTTTATCTTTAACTCTATTTTTTCATTGTATCCCATAACAGACCCTATACTCCAGCTAAACTGAACTGGCCTTCAAATATTGTTTCACTCTGTTCCTTTGCTCAATCACTTTTTTCCATCTAGAATACTTTTTCTCCTATATTTGCATGCCCCAAACCTGCCTATTCCTGAAGATCTGACTCCAGTGTTAACTCCTCCATGGAAGCTCTTCTTCAATCTCCATCTTAAAAGTGATCTCATTATCCACTAAACTACCTCTTTTTATATTTCATTATTTCACTCAATTAGTAAGTCATTCAGCTTGTCAGAAGCCATGATAAGCACAAGGGATTAAACAATAAATGAAACATAGTCCCCACCCATGAGAAATCTTTGCTGTTAGGATAGAGGACAGAGCCAGGTCAGTAGGAAGGTGGTAAGTTCAGCATGTAGAAGTTGTTGGGGGAGCCCTGAAGAGGGAAGCCAACTCAGTCTAGAGGTATCATGGACAAGTTTTGAGTCATGTGTTCCTAGAGCTGAATCTTGAAAAACAAATTATCTGGATCAGATCTGAAGACCAGAAAGAAAGAATATTCATGAAAGAGAAATACACAAATTCGAAGGCAGAAAATTATAAGTGAATGTCGTCTGTTTAGCAAAGTGCAGGTTGTTCTGTATAATTTGCAGGAAGCGCATGTATGCTTGAGTGGAAAAAATTATGTGAGTCATCCTTTTTTATTCTCTCTCTTTTTTCACCCTTCATATCTAATCCATTTGCCATAAATTGATTGCCTATGTATTCCCCAAATTCATATGTTGAAACCTAAAGTTTTTGGAGATGGAGTCTTTGGAAATTGATTAGGTCATGAAAGCAGAATTCTCATGAATGGGATTAAAAGAGAATTAACCCCATTCATGAGAATTCTCACCCCAGAGAGCTCCATTGGCCCATTCACCAGGTGAGGACCCAGCAAAAAGACAGGACAGCTGTCTGAGAACCAGGAAGCAGGCCTTCCCCAGAACCTGACCATGCTGGTGGGCTGATCTTGAACTTCCAGCCTCCAGACTGAGAAATCAATTTCTATTGTTTGTAATCCACCTAGTCTATGTTACTTTGTTACAGCAGCCCGAATGTACTAAGACACAACTTGAAAATAAATTATCTTCTTCATAATTCCCATGTTACCATCTTTTTCCAAACCACCATCAAGTCTCTCTGGACTTCTAAATACTCTCATCTCCTCACTTCTATTCTTGGGTCCTTTTAAACTTTAGCCTTCACGCAGCAGCCTAAGTGATCTTTATAATACATAATGAAAATGGCATTGCTTTCCTGCATATACTCTCTTAATAGCTTCTTATTACACTAAAGTAGAACATTTTCTTTGAAGTAGAGTCCTTGTTGTGATCAATAAGGCCTCTACCAGGTATGGCCAATACCTACTACTCTGATCTCATTTGTTATACTTCTCACTGCTTTAACATATTCCAGAAGTATTTGGCCTTTTCCATAATTCTCAAGCACTCCAAAGGCCCCCTTCAAAGGTCTACCTCAGGACCTTTACATTTGCTATTTCTCCCAGCTGGAACCCCCTTCTAATCTTTACAGATGGATCCTTCTTATCTTAGCCAAAATATCATCTCCTTAGAGAGTCTTTTTTACCACCTTAGCCACATCCTTATTTTAAATTCCTCAGAACCCTCACGATTATCTTATTTGAAATTATCTTATTTATTTAATTTTTTAAATGTCTCTATTTGCCACAGAACCACAAGTATTTTAAAAATAGCAGTGTTTTTATTCTGTTGACCTCTGAGCTGCATCAGCCGGGCTCCCCTGCTATCCATCTCCTATGAAATGTCCAGTTCATTTAAGTAGAGGATGAGAAAGAAGATAGCTATATGCCTCTGGGGAAGGACATACCTCCTTTCAGGCAGTCCTCTCCTACAGCTTTTGGGGTCCCTAACTATTTTCTTTTCTTTTTTTTTTTTTTTTTGAGACAGAGCCTCAAGCTGTCACCCTGGGTCGAGTGCAATGGCATCACAGCTCACAGCAACCTCCAATTCCTGGGCTCAAGTGAGTCTCTTGCCTCTGCCTCCCAAGTAGCTGGGACTACAGGCGCCCGCCACAACGCCCGGCCATTTTTTTGGTTGTAGCCATCATTGTTGTTTGGCAGGCCCAGGCTGGATTTGAACCCGCCAGCTCAGGTGTACATGGCTGGCGCCTTAGCCCGTTGAGCCACAGGCACCGAGCCCCCTAACTATTTTCTTTCTGATGATGTAGGGTGATAAAGTTTAGCTACTTGGCTTCTCTTCCTGTCTTCACTGTCACTTACCTCACAGGGCTTTGGCTTCCTTTAATGCTGTTCACACCCTTTACAAATAGATCTGTTGTTAAACTCCCTTAGTTATCTGTGTCAAGTATGCCATATCTTTCTCTCCAAAACTTGAATTTTGTTCTTTAAAGTATTAACCAGTGCTTAGTATATACCCTGGTATTAGTAATGTCCAACATGTATTTGTTGAATGAATGAACGAATAATTGGGCTGTTTTGCTCATCAGTCAGAATCCATGAAGCTGAAAGTTACCTTACTATTTTAAAAGTAATCTTAAATTACTTTAAAATTTAGATTCAATTTTTAAAACTAAACTTCTTGAGATCTAGTCTACCTACAACATTTTAAAATCTAAGCTTAAGATTTAGTGAAAACAAACAGTTTTTTTCTTTAAGGAAGGGACTGCGTGTTCACTTCTTTTTTTGGAGGATAATAAGTTATTTTTAATATTTGCTATTTTCTGGAATTTGAACTCTGTAATACACTGTAAACAAAATTCATTTTTGCAGGTGAAGAAACCAACATCTAGACCTGAAGAGAGATTTGTCCAAGAACACTATGGTATTAGAACAAACTTTCCTGTTTCTGTTTTTTTTTTTTTTTTTCTTTTCTTTCTGGGTGATATCAAACTGTTTTCTGGATTATTCAGTAAATTCTTGAGTAAGACTTACCCCTAAATTACCCTATTGGCATCCTTTTCTGCAGTTGCACTAATTTACCATTTAATTCTGGTGATCAAAGCTCTCTTCCTATAACGCAGAAAAGATTTGGGAGGCAGCTGCCCCGAGCTCATACTTTGCCCACACATCCTCTCCCAGAGGCCCAGTTACACAGTGGATTGCACCGAACATTCTGTCCTGGTGTCCTGGCCTCCTTAGAGATGGTAGATGCTGTGACAATTTATCCAAACCTCCTGCCCCTCCTGACCATCTCCCAGCTGATTCCTCACATTTGGCCTCTGCAGGGTCCGACTTGCTCAGTCCACCCTGTAAGGTTGCATAGTTTAGTTCAATGCTGGAAACATCTACACAGAATCTTTTTCATTCTAGTTAATTGGCTGCATGTCTTCTTATGGCCTGATGGTGCGTAAAGGACTATTTGTTAAACACTTGAATCCTTAGAACCTAGCAGGGCGCATCAGTACTTACTAGTCAATAATTTAATTCTCTTGAATGATAGAGACAATTTTACTCTAATCATAAGCTTTCTACCAGAATTGTTTTTATTCCAGTTCATTTAAGCATGTTCTGGGGTTGTGAAATTTAAGAAGAAATTAAAAACTTTGGAATAAATTCAATAAAATTCCACATTAAGGTAATAGTGATGTATGTATAGGTGTGGAGGAGGGGGCAAGAACAAAGAGAATTGAAAATAAAGTATTTTCATCAGGGAAATGGAAATTAAAACCACAGTGAGATGCCATCTTACTCTGGTTAGAATGGCCATTACTAAAAAGTCAAAAAACAATAGATGTTGGTGTGGTTGCAATTGAAAGGGAAATAGTTATCTACTGTTGGTGGGAATGTGAATTAGTATACCTTCCATAGAGATCAGTATGGAGATTTCTCAAAGAACTAAAAGAAGATCTGCATTTGATTCTGCAATCCTGCTATTGGGTATCTACCCAGAAGAAAAGAAATCACTATATCAAAAAGATACCTACCCTCATATGTTTATTGTAGCACAATACACAATACCAAAGATATGGAATCAACCAAAGTGCCTATCAACTGATGAGTGGATTAAGAAATGTATAAACACACACCATCAAGTGATAAGAGAGAATGAAGTAATGTCTTTTGCAGCAACTTGAATGGAACTGGAGGCCATTTACATCCTCCTAAATGATGTAACTCAGATAGAAAAATAAATGCTGCATGGTCTCCCTTATAAGTGAGAGCTAAACTCTGGATACAGAAAGAGTGGTATGATGGAAACTAGGGACTCAAATGAGGGAGAGTGGGAGGGGGTGAGTGATGAAAAATTACTTATGTGGTACAATGAATGCTACTTGGGGTAATGGGTATGCCAAAAGTCTAGACGCCACTGCTATACAGTATATACAGAATTCAGTTTGTACTCCCTAAATCTATTAAAATAAATAACAAATGTTAACCAGATCACAACACTGTTAAGTTTAAAATACTTACTAATCCATTTAGAAATAACAATAATATATCCATCACATGGCTCCATGGTAAAAAGATTAGTGAGAAATGTGGCATTGTTTTATATATTTTTTTCTTTTTATTTATTTATTTTTTTAATTTTTATTAAATCATAATTGTGTACATTGGTGCAATCATGGGGCACACTGTGCTGACTTTATATACAATCTGAAATATTTTCATTGAACTATTTAACACAGCCTACATGGCCTTTTAATCACTATATGATTTGACATCTTTTTGATATCTGACTTTTAAGTAAAGCACAGTTGACCCTCAAAAAATAAAATAAAATTTTTTAGTATAGAAAAATTATTGAACACTTTCCATTATTTTTATTTTTTTAAGACATAATTATTCTTAAAGGATATTTGAAATAAATATAAGATTGCAAAAAGAAAATTTAGAAGAGAATCATAGGTGAGTAACAACAATGATTGGAGAGGGTTGAATAAAGGGAATTGGGAATCCTGTGGCTCATGGCTTGCAGAATTTGAAAAGAGCCCAGTGTGAGGAGGTTGATCTGCGAGGATTATGATGATTTCCATTAGGGACCAGACAGGAGGCAACAGGCTTGAGTTGTAGCATGAGGGATTTAGATAAGAGAAAAGGAAAAATTTTCAGACAGTGAGGTTTGGTAGACACTGGAATGTGTAATTGGGGAAGCTTGTGGAATTTCCCTCTGTAGAAGGACAATGTCTCCTTTGCCTGAAGGATGGACTCTACTTGACCTCTCCAAGTGTCTACTGAACCCAGAAAGTGTATCACACCTAGGAAAAGGGAGCTTGAGTGATCTTGGATAATGAAAACAGGGTGGACAATTCATATATATTTTGATTTATATATGCCACATATGTAAATTATTCCTGATATAGTTTTTCTTTTTCTTTTGGTTGAATCATTTTTTCTTGGTTGAATGTTTTCATTTTTAAGGCCTTGAGGTTAGCTTATGTAAAAGTATTATAGGGAGGGAACTCTTTCATCTTACTTTAGAATATATATTTACAGAGAAATAGGCAAGGGTATTCAGACGTATTTGATTTTAATTTCATTTCCTATTCTAAATTGAAATAAACCCCCCCCTACTGTTTTTTCTATTGGTTTTAGTATTTAAGGGTAAATTTTTAAAAATTAATTTAGTCTCAATATTTCTCAACAGAGTTTTTGGCAGAACAAGTATCCCGAATTGGAAGAGGTTCTCTATTTAATTTCCTCTCAGGAAGTTTACCTTCCGAAGTCCAAGTGTGAGGTCAAGCTTTGGGTTGCCGGAAATAGTAATGTCCTTTACTGTCTAAGCACCCAGACAACATTTAATGAAACATCCTACTTTGTGGACACTGGTAAGGATTAAAATGGTCTGCTTCCTCTTTTTCATGATTAGTGATTTCTTTATCTAAACTCAGATATAAAATTGTATGACAGTTAGAGCATCTGAATTCTCATGATTCAGGTATAATTGCAAATTTTCAGCCACAGGTGATTTTCATCATTTCCCCCCCTAAAGATCAAAATGTACTGTAGGCCAAAATGGAGGTAAGCTTTAGAACTCATAATGTACTTCATGCAAACAATTCCATGGTATTCTAAAGCTGATTTCTTTCTAACTCTGTTTTAGTTGATCCGAGACACATTTATGGATTAAAGCAATGAATTGTTATAAATACCCCATATTCATATAGCCCTTCATGTTTGTCAAAGTGTATACTTGTCTAATATCTTATTTGATGTCAACAAGAGCCTAGTGACTGTCACAATGTTATAGATGACAAAATACCTCAGTAAGAAGATTTGATTTGCTCAAGATCACAAAATTAGAAAATGCAGAGTTGGAACACATCTAACTTCAAAGCCTGGGTGTCTTCTAGTGCCCTATTCTATGCTGTTTCTGAGAATCTGTGATTTCCTGGTATTTTTACTTATTTCAGTGTTGATGAGATTTTTGCTTCTGATTTATCCTGAATCAAATCATATTAGATACTATGACACTGGAGTTATTACCAAATAAAAAATTGTGCTAACATTCTTATGGAGTAAAACACAAAATGTTTTCCAAATATTCTGCCATTTCACATAAAAAGTCATGTAGATTTCTGCTAGAATACTTTTTAAGAGATTACAACCCATTCTAATTCATACAAACTATGAATTATTAAGCAGTATTTTGTTTTTATGACAAAATGTACTTTAATTATCGCCTCTGTCTCTGACAGAATATTACAAGCACCTCCCATAGTTTCTGGCACTCTGTCTTTGGGGTTCAGTGACTTTATTTCCTTCTCTGACAGTTCGGAAGTTTGTTTAATACTGAGTCAGAGGAAGCATTCTAGCTGAGTCCTCACATGGTCTTGTTTACAGCTCCGGAGTGTACATAATGGATAAGCTACTGACTTCCACAAGACCCCCACGCTTCCTGGGTGTGTGGGTGGGTGTGCTGCACTTGTGAATTAAGATTGTGCAATCTTCCTGCTGGCTGCATCAGGTTGCAGAGTCTTTTCACATCTCTTAAATTTTTTTCTAGTGTGCCTAATTTCATGAACCAAAAACAATGTATTGTATGGGAAGTAGGCTGGTAACTAATTATAAACATGGAAAAGCCTGTACGTTTGTAACAAGATTAAACCTGATATCCAGGTAGAGTGCAGAGAAATTTGCCTAAGGAAATAGTGTGAAATATAGCTGCTAGTGGCCATAGACGAACATTGTTCTGTCTATAGGATTTGTTTCCTTCATTGTAATTATAATTACCACTTACAAAGAACTGAGTCTGCGGAAAGAACTTTGTTAGGTCAATGTCATCTTAACTGATTCTGGTGCTAGCCCTAAAAGGTAAATATGGGTCTAGCGCTTTTACAGAAGAAAGAAAACTAGAGAATTCAAAAAACATGTTCTGTGTTGTACTGATGGTAAATGCCCAAGTAATGAATGGGGCCAGGATTGTTTGACTATAGTGACCAAACTAGGTTCTTTCCCTATATCACTCTCAGTTCCTTTTTTTTTCGGGGGTGTGTGTGTGTGAGAGATTTTGCATGAGATGTAATTGAAATTCTTTAGAAGAAGTGTTTCTGAATCTTAACAGGGTTCAGGCTAAGGATATTTGAAGGATGATGATGATATGCTAAGAATAGCTTCATCAAACTCTCGAATATTTTATGGAAGGTGGACTCAAGGTATAAATGTCACATAGACCCCAGATCATTCTTGCTTAGAGAAGAAGAATATGTCCATGATTCTGTATACAATCTGTCTTGGACGTGGTACTAACGTGATTAAATTCATCGTCAATGACTATTTATGTTAAAAAGCCAGATGAAACATTTTTTCAACCAACTCTTCCATCAAAACTAAGCAGGCTTTATCATCTCAAGATAGTGCTTGCTAAATTTAGGCACTGTCTGTAACTCTTCATTTTAAAAGCCATCATAATCTTTTGTTTTCTCTTTCCGACTGTGGCTGCTGCTGCTGCTGCTGTTGCTACAGCTGCTAACATATGAGGCTTGCCATGAGCCACTTCTGCAGGGGACAGATTTGTTTTTCAAAATGCATGGAATGGAGTTTGTGGGCATACTGGTTGCAGGCAATGAAAGACTTGAATGACTATTGAAGAATGACCACAAGTCACCAGGCGTGGGTGTATTTATCCGTTTTCCTCATTACTAAGAGGTTTTAGTTCTAAAAAACTATCCGGAAGGATTTAGTTTGGGGAAGTAGAGAGGGAGAGGGAGTGGAATAAAATTTTTAAATTTTTAAACAATTCATTTTAGCTTTTAATTGAAATATTCTGATTTCTTTATGTTGAAATTGGGAAATTACTTAATAAAAAAAAGTAACTATTGTGTTATATGTCTCAAAAAAAAAAATCAACACATTGTACCCGACATATGCATAAATGTATTCATGATCTATGTGTATATGACTTAATAAAAAAAAAGTAACTATTGTGTTATATGTCTCTAGAAATTGGGAAATTACTTCACAGTCTCCCAATTTATGTATGCATGTGTGTGTAATAATAAAATATATGGTGCTTTATAGGTGAGTGTATTTTTAACGTGATCCTTTTAAATTTGCAAATCAGTTAACTTGTTCCCGGAAACTTGAGGGTTTACCATTTCAGCTAGTATTTTCTGGGCATGGGCTAGGGTAATTTAAACACTGTTTGATTTACTCCTTGAGTGAATATGAAATAAATTATTTTTTTCCACTTTATAGGTGAGGAACCTGAAGTTCTGAGAGACATTCAGATAGTAAATGTAGGCAGAGGCAGAAATGTCTCTCAGAATTTCTTCTCATCTTCACAGTGTTGTCTTTTGTCTTTGCTGGACTTCTGCCTTTACTCTGCTTTTAGTTGGTGGTGAGATTGGCCTGATTGTGAATCTTCTTTCTACTTGATAATCTATAATCGGACTTTAAACATGAAACAAAACAGTATCTTTTTTTTTTTTTTTTTTTTTTTGAGACAGATGCTCAAGCTGTTGCCCTGGGTAGAGAGCTGTGGCATCACAACTCACAGCAACCTCCAACTCTTGGGCTTAAGTGATTCTCTTGCCTCAGCCTCCCAAGTAGCTGGGACTACAGGGGCCTGCTACAACACGTGGGTATTTTTTGGTTGTAGTTGTCATTGTTGTTTGGCGGGCCTGGGCTGGATTCGAACCCTCCAGCTCAGGAGTATGTGGCTGGCGCCCTAGTTGCTTGAGCTACAGGTGCCGAGGCGTGCAAAAAAGTATCTTAAAATTTCAAATATAATCTATAATGATAGTTTCTCCTCGTTTTGTTGTTTCTAACTGAACATAGCAACGAGGTTAGGAAAGGAAGGCCCAGTCATGGAAAAACCTTAGAAGCAGAGGACCTAAGTACAAATTTCAGTTCTGCCCATGATAGCTGTGTGACTTCTCTCAGCCTTGTGTTCTCTGGCAAATTTCAAATGATAATACTAACTTCCCAGAGTTATTATGTAGTTTAAATGAGAAAATTTGTGGGCAAATGCCTAACTATGGTTATTACGCGGTAGATACTTAATAGGAGCTTGAGAAATTAGAAGAAAATGTAATTAAGATACAAGTCTGATTTCAAGATGTAAGTATAAGAAAAAAGGTTTGGTTTTATTTATTTAGACTGTAGTCAGTTTGGGGCTCGGTTTTGTGCTTGGTGGTTTTAGAGAAGGGCACGCGTGACATGTTTTGTTTGTGTCCAAATTCAATCTTCCACATGAGTATGAGTCTAGCTAGATCAACAGGAAATACATGGAATGAATAACATTTAGGCATGAGATAGTATATATAGATTCCAATTTTTTCCGTAATAGTTCACATCTAAATAATACACTGTTTATAGCATTCCTCCCTTCTTTTAATTGCTGTCAAGACTAATAAATTCCTCTGGAGATTTTACTAATAAAAGTTAAAGAAGCCAAGCTAGGTAGGGAGGTTAATTGTGCTGGCTTTATTTAGTACATTTTTTTTTCTTAACTCCCCTCTCTGATCTGAGGAAAACGTAAATGTGAGTAGCCAGGGAACTCACATTTCACTGGAATTCCACCTTAATGTGGTTTCCTGGCTGTGGCTGTATTATTCCACCTTGAGAGTGGCATCTTGCATTTTTTTCAATAGCACTTTTTCTGCTATTCATTTGAGACTTAGTCTCACTCATCCGATATATTTTTGGAAAGCCTTCTAGCAACTCACATGCTGGGACTTGTTGACCTGAGGATTAAGCCAGGCACCCCAGGTGAGGACACAGAAGTTTGGGAAGGCAGCAAGGAGTCAGGGCCTGGTCAGGCAGGAGAGAAGGAAAGGCCACATGGATATGGTTGACGGTCGTGCGAGCAGGGAGCTCAGCTGTCGGTGGCTGCACAGTTAAAACAAGGAGAAGGGGAGTGTGCACTCAGGATTCCTGCGGGGAGCTTGACCGCTTCCCCAGGATCAGCTGTGTTATTTTCCTCCTGGCTGTCCTCGTGCTTGCTCCCTTCATCTTTCTAAAGGCAGAGACCACAGCTACGACACCATGTGCTTGGGACCTACAGAGTTGTTGCAATTAACAGAGCAGAGACTTTTTGCACATCTCACTTTTTGGACCTACTTTTGATAACTCTAAGGATGGTATTTGCTCTATTTGTTATGACTAAGGTGACGACTGTCGTCTCTTCTTCTCATGGTCCCTCACTATACAGGTGAAGCGAAGTTGCTTGTTGCCAAGGCACAAAGTAAAACTGTAACATTTTACTCTATTCCATGCTTCACTCAAATCGACCACGATTGAGGTTAACTGCCAAAAAAGCTCCCTAAAGCGAAACAAGATCTTCCGTGGTGTGTGTGTTTAACCCCCTCGTTCATAGTCGGCAGGCTACAGAATACCCATTTGTCTTAAAAGTTGGCATCTTTACTTCAGAAATTACTGAAAAAGACTCGGCAAACAATCAGTACCTCTCTGGGGAATTTATTGTGAATTTTCCTAACAGTATTCTGGGCATTAACAACATTTCTATTTTTGAAAACATTTTAAAATACATTGTTTTGTACCTTACAAGGACTTTTTAGTTCTCTTTCACCTGTATTTGCACCTTCTAGGAGTAGAGGTATTATGTTCTTCACATAGATATTATCATCTTCATTTTGTGGTAGACAAGACAGTATCGGAGACGTCAGAGAAGTGCGTCATCTAAGAACACACAGCCAGTAAGTAAACAAAACTAACTTTTGAATCTTTTGTACACTGACTCTAGAGTCTCTCCTCTCTCTCCCAGAGCATGTAGCTTTTACATAGATGCTGACAAAATATTGGGTGATGATCTCCACTGAAATGAATTTGTTTAAGCTGCGTAGTCTCTTGCCCTCTCCTTGTATCTCATTTTCTTTTCTAGTTTCTTTAACAAATCTCTCTCTACTAAGCAGTTATAATGCAGGCACAATATTCAACTGTAAGAGGAAGCCGTGTTACCAGGAAGGTCTGAAACATACTAAAGTGTTTAGAGAGATTGATTAGGTCAAGTGGGATCTTAAAGGAGTAGGAAAAAGGAAAAATAATTGGTTTACTATTTGGAAAATAATCAAGTGAGATCTGAACTGACACCATAATCCGTACAACAAAATAGAGTCCAGATGTGTTTAAAGTGTAAAAGCAAAAAAGTAAATCTTTAAAAAATTATAATAACATGAGCATTTATCTCAGGAGAGGGCAGAACTTTTTAAGTGTAAAGATAATAAAAGAAAGAATAGACAAATCTGTATAGATAAGATCACATAAAAATTTACTTTTGAGTATTCATAATATAATAAAAATCACACAAATAGGAAAATATGTGGCACTGGATAAATAAAAACCTGTTATTTTTAATATATGAAAAGTTGTTACAAATCAAAGACAAAAAGCACCAAGACCAAAGTAAAAAATTGATAAAGGTATAATCAGAAAATTCAATGAAGAAGAGATAGAAATCACTACTTTCTATTAAAAGATTTTAACCCTTGTTATAAAGAAAAGAGTAATCATAGTAAGATACCCTTCTCTATCAAAATACAATGAATGTTTGAATGTATATATTTAATTTTGGTCATGTTGTAGTGAAATGGACAAACACATCCTGGAGGGGCTAAAACTATGAACTTTACTGAAAACACTTTTAAAATAGGCTTTAAGAACCTCAAAGAATGTTTTTAACCTCATAATCCTCTTTCTAGAAATACACTTTGTGGTTTTAGAAGACATTTCAAATAAAGATATATACGTAAAAAGATTTTTATTTCAACATTTTAGAAAAGCTTTTTATTATGGAAACATTCTCCATCAACATGTAGTTACAAAGAATATTAAAATAAATCTACATGTGGCATTATTCAGTTTTAAAAATTATTAGTATTTTTCCAGTCTTGTTTCATGTGTTTATTTCTTTCTCTTTCACTTTGTGCAAAATTATCTTGAAGCAAATCCAAAACATCTTATTATTTATAAACACTTCTGAATGATAAAAACTTTAAAAAGTAACTAAAGGACATTATTAAGTCTAAGGGAAGTAAACAAGTTTATGTTCAAATTCCTTGATAGTTTCAAGAACTTTTTTTAAATTTAAGATTCTACCTACTTTATAATCCAAACAAGGTTTACACATTGTACTTGGTATGCATATGACCTCTTAAATTTCTTTTAATGTAGAACAATCCTCTCTTCCCTCTTTTTCTTCTTATTTATTTGATAAATAAACTGAGATTGGTCCTGAAGAATGTCCCACATTCTAGATCTAGCTAATGGCTGCTTTATGGTGGTGTTTGATTTTTTTCCCCCCGTTCCTCTTATTTCCTGTAAACCAGTATTTAGAGCAAGAGGCTTGGTTAGAGTCAGGCTCATTTGTATTTTTATTTTAGGACAAGAATACTGTATGTGTATTTTCTACTTCCTGTTATACCACACAAAAATGAGTGCCTACAGTTTCTGGTCACCCCACTTTCAGTGAGGTTAAGATGGATTAGTAGGTTCTTATGAGTCCTCCCTTGAAAAATTTCATAATTTAGTTGTTATAACATTTACCAGGTATCACTGCATAGGCCCATAAGAAATATAAAATGATATTTAAAAATTCTGTCAGTTTTTTTTTTTTTTTTTTTGAGATAGAGTCTCACTGTGTCACATAAAGTGCCATGGCATCACAGCTCACAGCAACCTCAAACTCTTCTCCTTAAGCTATTCTCATGCCTCAGCCTCCCAAGTAGCTGAGACTACAGGCACTCACCACAACGTCTAGCCATTTTTTGTTGCAGTTGTCATTGTTGCTTAGCTGGCCCAGGCTGGGTTTGAACCTGCCAGCCTCGATCAGCATATGTGGCTGGCGCTGGAACCACTGTGCTACAGGTGCTGAGCCATCTGTCAGTTATTAATAGTTTGTATTACCTAGCTGGGAATTTTGTTAAAAGTAAAACTCTTCCTCTCCAACAATTTGGTAACCCTGAAATAGTTCATGCTGAAAAAACATGTACATACTTGCTTTTTCCCCTTATTTATCAATTTCCAGAGTAATGAGTTGGTACCCTTGCAACCTCCATCTTGTTGGTTTATGAATGGTAAAAACTGGTAAGAACATAAGGGTTCAATAATAAAATATATATTTTATATATATATATGAAGTCATGTTATAAACATTGTGCAGTCTTTAAATTTCAAACAGTATGTAAAACATAGAAAAATATTCGGGATAAAATAATAGTAAAAAGATCAGAAAGTGTACATAGTGTGGTCCAAATATTATCTAAAATAAAAGCATGATAAAATACTGTCTTTGCCTCAAATATTGACATGATTACCAGAGGATAGTGAGTTTCAGGGTCTTCCAACTTGTAAATCATGTATCTTTATTGCTTATAGACCCTTCTATAAAATATATTACTTTTGTCATTACAAGAAAATGTAAATTTGTTTCAAAGAGAGGTCTCTGGGTAAGTCACACTTGGAGAGATTCATGGATGCTGATCTTTGCTCCAGCCTTGACTTCTATTGACCTTCTCTTCCACCTCCAAACCAGTCTTTATGGTGTTAACTTCAGGACTGGAAGGGCTGAAAACGTGCTCAATTGTGTAGACTCTGAAGCATCTTTTACATTAAATAGGACCCTTTCTGCTGACTCATAATCAGTGGAAGAGGGTCTATTAAATTGAGTCAGAATCAACCCAATTTGACCAGTTCAGAAGACAGCTGACATAAATTACGGTCTTTGCTTTTTTGTTTGTTTGTTTTTTGTATCCTTGTGTGTACGTGTGTGTGTCTGTGTTTATGTGGTCCCATTGGTCCCTGTCAGATGAACAGATGGACCACAATGTCAGGATTAGGAAAGATCCTGTATGTACTTGTTGCTTAGTTTCAAGAAAGAACACAGTGGTTTTGATTTGACAAATTCGTAGTGAAAATGAAGAAAGAAACTACCCGATTCTCCAGGGACCTCCTTGAGGTTTCTCCCTCTGTGAAATGGAGATTAGATTTCTACCTCTGTAAAATGGAGATTAGATGATTTGACTCATAAGGTTGTTTCTAGTACAATGTTTATAAAATTTCTGCCATAATCTCCGGCATTCAAAAGGTTCTCAGCAAATGCTAGTTTTCTCTTGTCTTCTTCCAAGGATAAAAGGAAGTAGTCTTTTCTACTTTCATGATGTTGTAGTATCAGAGAGCCAATCATGGCAATAGGTTGTCTAGATTCAAGTCCAGCTCCACTCTTGGCTTTGGGCAAGTGATATAAGTGAATTTCTCGTGTCTCAGCTTCCTTATCTGAAAACAGGGATACAAATAAGGCCTACTTACAGACTTTTGTACATATTAAATGAGTTAGTAAATAAAGAGTACTTGGAATTTTTTGGCATAAAATAGGAACTATGTGAGTGTTAACTATGATCACAATCATCTGCCTAGTTGAATGAGATTTCCAAGCCCAGGGTTCAAGGCACTTCCCTCTTACATGACCCATAAGATACACTGACCACTTCCTTGCTTTTTACTTCTCTTTTTCTGGCTCCTTAATAAACTTTCTTCCTTTTCCACATCTGGATTTTGATTAAATAGGTCAAGATGTCCTCTTGCTATTGAAACTCGTCAGGATTATGTGAAGTTCGTCCTTTTCCTTCTTGTTGTTGTAGTGGCCATGTGCGGGTCTGTGTGCACGTGCCCATGTGTTGAGATATGGTGAGACAGCCCCCTAATGGATTTGGATCCAGGTGCAACTTGCCAGACATCCATTTTCTAACTAGTCTTTTGTTGGGTAATTTCCAGAGAGTTTTGCTTCTGTAGTGTATCATTTTACCAGTATATTGCTCAAAAGGTAAACATTACACTATGCTCAGTCGAGGATGGGAATGAGATGACCGAAGCTCTTTCAAATATGTGACAATAGAAGGACTGTCGGATGCCTTTCGGACAGGCAGCTGAATGGCTAGCAAATAGACATGGCCACGTTATTCAAAGACTATGATAGCCAATCAGGGCGCAGGGAGGATGAGGTGCTGAAAGAGAACAATACTTTCAAATTATAGGGACTGCATCAGAAAACATTTCCCATCCAAACTGAAGATAATAGATCCAAAGTGGACCTGATATACTCTCCGGGGCAATTAAATGAAAGATAAGTTTCAAATGTTCTGCTGGTGAAAGCGAGATGGCCCTCTATTTAGTCACAGGCTAGGGTGTTTTGCACATTCCACCAGAATGATCAGGGTGTATACTTTAGGAAAAATGTCACATTTTAAAAATACCTGTGGAAATGTCATCTTGTTGAACATATTCAGTGATACAAATGGAGTTTGGAGAAATGAGTGTCAATAAAATAAAGTTTCTCATTAAGCAGCCAGCAGTTCTCAGAATAGAAAGTAATCTGATTCTGAGGGCAGCCCCCAGATGACAGGGTGGAAGGATCTACTGAGGAATAGGACAATCCACTCAGATATTCTACTTTACTGAACTATTAAGAGCATTTACGTTCACCTATTTTAATTCTGTGTTCACAAGGGCATAGACTGAGGGACCCTCTGTTGTACAGATGGTCTGTACCCACAGGAGAAAGTGATGTGTGCAAACGCCTGATGGCAGTGACCCTGTTAGAGGGACCTTTTATCTGGGACAGATTGCACAAGGCCTTGTAGGCTGTGCTAAGGATTCCGGAGGTTGGGAAGCCATTTGTCGGTTTTAAACAAGGAAGTGAAAGAAAAATGGGGTGCTATTTATACATTTGTAAAACAGGAAATCGAAAAAATCATTTGCCTGAACTATTTTATTATTATTATTATTTTGCCTGAACTATTTTAAATTGAAAAGATGACTTACTTTTCAGTCACCAAAACTTTAGAAGCACACTAAAATAGCATATTAGTGTTCTCAAAGACATAGAAACAATAGAATAATATATTATAAGAAGAGGATTTATATATCTTATTAGGGATTTTGTATGTATGTATACATACATGAATTGGCTCATGTGATTACAGGCTAAAAATTCAGATTAGAGTTGATATTAGGGTTGAGTATGAATTCCACAGGGCAGCAGGCTGGAGATTCAGCAGCCATAGTTTCTATCTTGCAGTCTGGAAACAAATTTCTTCCTGTTTGGGAAACCTGAGTCCTTGCTGTTAGATGACCTTTAACTGATTGAATGAGCCCATCTACATTCTGGAGGGTAATCTGCTTTACTCAAAGTCTACTGATTACATGCTAATCATATCTTAAAAAATAGCTTCATGGCAACATCAGACTGGTATTTGACCAAATATTCAGCACCATAGTCAGGCTAAGTTGACACATAAAATTAACCATTGCAGATAATAGAAAAATTTATGGTGTTACCCTTAGTTTAGAGATGGCTTTGTTAGAAAAGAAAAGTTAATTGACTGTTTTCTGCTTTAGGCCTATTGTCACTAAGAGAGAGGACCACTCTCCTTATCTGCTTCACACTTGGAAGGGGAAACATAAGCTAGCTAGAGAACTTTATATCCCCTTGGAAATGCAAGCTGATAAGCACCATTATTTGAACACTTCCTTCTTTGTTTCATTATCACATGATGTTTTTATTATGTGACAACCTAATGATAAGGACTAATGCTCTTTAGTTCCATTATTGACATTACAGGAACTGACTAATTGATATTTTCTTAATTAATTGGAATTTGCCACTTTTAGAAAATGAGCGCCTCCATCCTGAATGAACAATTTTTTCTTCTTTGAAGACAATATTTACCAAATTTCTATTGCTATGTTTAAAGAAGATTAAAAAAAGGATATGGGAATTGGTTGTGGAAGGTTAATACTTTTTAGAAAAGGGAGAGTTTCCTTCCTACTTTCTAGTTTTAAAAGCCTTTCCCTGGGCTGGATGAAGTGGCTCATACCTGTAATCCTAGCACTCTGGGAAGCTGAGGCAGGAGGAGCCCTTGAGCTCAGGAGTTCGAGACCAGCCTGAATAAGAAAGAGATCCTGCCTACTAAAAAAAAAAAAAAAAAAAAAAAAAAAAAATTGAAAACGTAGCCAGGTGTTGTGGCAGGTGCCTGTAGTCCCAGCTACCTGGGAGGCTGAGATAGGAGGATCACTTGAGTCTAGGAGTTTGAGATTGCTGTGAGCTAGGCCAAGGACACAGAACTCTAGCTTGTAACAACAGAGGGAGACTCTGCCTCAGGAAAAAAAAAAAAAAAAAAAAAGGTCTTTCCCTGTACATTTTAGAGCCATGGTGATAAATATACACCAAGCAACAGGAAAACATATATATATAGCATATATATATTTACACATATAAAATAAATATATAGTTCCTAGCTCTTTAAACATTACCAAAGGTTGACAAGAAAAATAAGAAAAATATTTTGTTTCTTCAAAAAAATTTGCTTATTATTCCATTACAAGAAATTTAAAGGTCACTTTGTGATTCATTATTTAAAGCAAAAATAATCATAAAATTTCTAATCTTTCATAAAGTTTCATTTAAACTATGACTGTAAAAATCATTCAGATCAAGTTTCAACAAAACAAATATTACGAAGGGCAAATGATTAACTATCAACTGATAGTGTTCAATTCTAATAAACATGAGTTTGATCTTTACACGAGAAATGTGGTTTCAGGGTCTATGCTTTAGTCTGCATTTGAAGGTTTTAGCCTGTGTCTCTAACCCTCTGAAATGTATCTTTAGTTACTATAGGGTCTTAGCAAAAGATTATGGGCAAATTAATATACAGAAACGCTCCTGTGAGAAAACAACTCAAGAGCTGCTGGTTGCTTGCTAAAAGTAATTCACACTTTGGTATCTTGAACACATTTCTTTATGTGAATCTTGGATTCCTCACCTATAAAATGGTAATATGAATATCTACCATGTCACATAGTTATGACTATTAAATGAGATATTGTACAGAAAGCTCTTCACCTTTGCAAGTGGGCAAAAAATATTGGTGCTTTCTAGTTCATGTATTACCCAATTTGGTATGTAAATCTGGATTTCAGAGATTACGATGAATTCAAAATCTTAGTTAAACCAGCATTTCTAATTATAGCATACTTTAGCAAACTTTTCAACAGAGCATCTAGCAGCTGAAAAACCTTGAATTCCATTATTCTCTTCTTTCTTCTTTATCCTAATACTTCCTCAACTTCTGGAAAAAATGCTAACAACTAATGAAATATCTATAGTAGAATATAAGTGGCAAGGACTACTCATAATTCTTAATAAGTGGGAGTTAATCCTTTGCATCTTTTCTCCTGGGAATTTCCTATTTTCCTTTCTGTATTTCACATATCATTTATCAGCTTAAAAAATATAACTAATTTTTGCAATATTTTAGAATATATCCAAACTTCTATCCATAAGATTTTTCAAAGTTTGGAGGGAATTATTAGTTTAGTGGTGAAAATAATAGCAACTCTACCTCAGAGTGTCATTGTGAGGATTAAATAATATGCAACAATTGTGCCTAATACAGACTAGTTAAGACTCAATAACTGTTATCTACGAATCTCAGGACAGTTATGTTTCCAGTATTTTGAACATTATCAATGCCTAGCAAATTTTTGCTGAGTTCAATAGAGTGGTAGTTAATGGTCATACATAGGGTTTCATGGAGTAGGTTAATAGTTGTCATGAAAATGTTTTAAAGTACACAATGTTTAAATGTAAAGTAGGGAGAAGAAAAAGAATTAACATTAATGGTTTCCTTTTCATATAATAAACTTTTGGGGGGCTCGGTGGTTACGGCACCAGCCATGTACCCTGAGGCAGGTGGGTTTGAACCCAGCCCGGGTCAGTTGAACAACAATGACAACTGCAACAAAATATTGCCAGGCATTGTGGCAGGCACCTGTAGTCCCATCTACTAAGGAGGCGGAGGCAAGAGAATCCCTTAAGCCCAAGAGTTTGAGGTAGCTGTGAGCTGTGATGCCACAGCACTCTCTAGAGGGCAACATAGTGAGACTCTGTCTCAAAAAAAAAAAAAAAAAAAAAAAAAAAAAATAAATAAATAAATAAATGTCTTAACACAGTAATTAAGTAAAGGAGGTGAGGGATATATTTATCAGTATGATGGAAGCATCCCAAATTGTATATGAAATCAGCACATTGTACCCCATAAATGCATTAATGTACAAATGATCTACCTCTTTATGATTTAATAAAAATAATAAATAAACTTTTTGGTTAGAGTTCAATGTGGTTATGACTCAAATGGAGCTTTTGGTTTTAGCCTCAAGTGCAATGTTTTACTCATTTTCCTTATTACCAGGAATCAATGCTGGTGCCTAGAGCGTGACAGGAAGCGTACTTTTGAAATGTAGTGAAGTCTAAAGGTGTTTCATTGTCCTTACAACTGTAAATGAAAACCACATCCTTTCTTTCCGTCCCATGATGGTAAAAACATTCCATAATTTAGATTTTACAAGCATTTGTTTTGTAAACCGAAGGGACATTTTGAGAACCGCACATTTATAGCTGGTGGACGAGACACCAGTGCTATGTGAGATACCTATGTTGAGCTCTGTTTGTGGCTGGGGTAGCTCGGGATGGGGAAGGAAAGTAAAGAGGCACCAGAACCAAGGTTAAGCAGTAGAGAATAACTGAAAGAATGATAAATCAAGGTCTGTTGGGGGGGGGAAATCTAAGGTACAAACATCAGGAGAAGAACTTATAAATAAGACTTGTGGAGATACAAGCAATGATGAAGGCTGGGTCAAAAGTCAGGAATCTGGAACTGAGTGAGGAACGTGGGAATGCGACAGAATAAGCTTGATGTTTTCAATTCCCTTTGGGTCTGCAGATCGGGCATGGCAACGCAACTGCTAACACAGACCAGCTAGCTTAACACTCTGAGCAAAGACAGATTACTTACTGATACAGTGGTTGCCATGTGTTAGTAGAAAACTTAGATCAGTTTGGGAGAGATGAGATATTTTTATGAACAAGATGTTTCATTTTTATAAGAAGATATTTCTGTATTGCATCTCAAGTCAGTAGCAGGACAAAAATTAAAATAACACAAGAAATGTATTATTCCATCCCATCTTGATGGTCTTTTCAATCTCTGTCCCCAACTGTGACAACAAGTAACATGTTATAGGATATGTTGCTATTATAGTAGGAGCAAGTTTTTGGAAGGTACTTTTCTGTGGATTGATATTGACAACAATTATACAAAATCTTTTTCCTTATCCAAAACTAATGGGAACACTGGCTTGTTTGAGAAAAATTCTACTGCTTTTGAATATGTCATTCTGTCTACTTTCCTTAGGACAATGTTTTTCTATCTGTAAAATTTATTTGTCAGCAACTGCCAAAACTATTCCATTACATTTAAAAAAACCTTATTGAAAAAAATCTAAAATGTCCCCCAAAGGAAAAAGTATAATACATATGAACCTATCATTCGGTTGCAAGAATTATTGATATTTTGACAATCTTGTTTTATTTAGCAACCCCCTTTCTTTGGCTGGAGTATTTAGGCAAATTCCAAACATTGTATCATTTTACCTATAAATACTTTATGCACTGCTAATTGAAAAAATGCTTTATGTACAAACCATGTGCTTATAAAATTAACAATATTTTAATGTAATCTAACATTAAATTCATATTTAATTAACTCAATCACCTCACATATTTTAGCAACATATCCCATTTATTATAACTAAGCAAAGATAATGTGAGATGTGAGTGACTGGAAATCATAAAAGATGCTATTTGAATAAACATTTACACTAATGTTAATATGATGATGATGATAATGATGATAATGAGAGACTTTTAATCTATTGTATTGAAAATAATTACTGTCTCTGGGATTAAGTTGCCGAAATCCTTCATTTTAAACTTTGTATTTTAGAAAATCAATTTATAAGCTCTTGCTTTTTAATTTTTATAAAACTTTGATTTCCTAATGATATTGGATAATTCATTTTCTTCTTTGTTTCTATTTTAAAATATTTTATTTTTATGCTTGTAAAACAAATTCATGTTCTCATAAAAGTCTTGGAAAAACAACGATAATTTCATGACCCACTGACCGCCACTCAACATTCTGAAACATTTCCCACTGGTTTCAATGTGTATATGATATATACAAGTATGTATAAAATGTACAAAATTAGGGTTTCCTTGTAGCCCACTTATTTCAATTTACATTTTACTTTATGTGTTTCCCAAGTTATTGGACAGCGCATAACATTTTCATAATCTTTGCGTTAATCTATAACTATTCCATACCATAATTCCCTAAAATGGTTACTATGTTAAAGAGTATAAATAGTTGTAGGATTTTTTAATATCTATTGCCTGATTAGCCCCCGAAAATTGTCTGCTAGCTCAATTTACAGAAAATGATTCCTTAAAATCATTCAATTGTATCATTATAAAATATTGATGTTTCTTTTTTTGATGTATGAAGTATTACATCTCAGTTTTCTTTTGAACTTTGTATGCAGATGAAATCCTTTTTAAAAATTCTTTTATAAATGTTCATTTTGGTAATCATAACTCTTTGTCTGTATCTATTTATGATGTTTGTCCTGCTTTCTATTTCAGGGTTCATCTTTAGGACTTGTAAAGCCTCTGTCTATAGTAAAGATATAAACAATATGTTATGTTAAATATATTTTCTAGCTTTTTTTATTAGATTATAGTGGTGTACATTAGTGCAATCATGGGGTACAATGTGCTGGTTTTATATACAATTTGAAATATTTTCATCAAACTGGTTAACATAGCATTTTCTTAATTATTGTGTTAAGACATTTATATTCTATACCTAGTAAATTTCACATGTACCCTTGTAAGGTGCACTGTAGGTGTGGTTCCACCAATTACCCTTCCTCGACCCATTCTCACCCCCGCTCCCCTCCCAAATTCCATTTGTTTTTCCTAAAGAATTTTACAGTGTTTTTTTTTTTTTTTTTTTTTTCTTGCAGTTTTTGGCAGAGGCTGGGTTTGAATCCGCCACCTCTGGCATATGGGGTCGGCACCCTACTTCTTTGAGCCACAGGTGCTGCCCTTACAGTGGGTTTTGTTGTTATTCTTTTCGAAGATTTTTTACTTAGGAAGTACTACTAAGATAATAAATACGGTGTAAACTTGTATTTGCTTCACATTGGTTTATGATTTTTAAAATTACTTAACTATCTTTCTCTCTCTCTCTTTTTTTTATTTCCAGACGGAGACTTGCTCTGTTGCCAGAGCTAGATAGCTGACTGCAACCTTCGACTCCTGGACTCAAAGGATCCTCCTGTCTCAGCCTCTGGAGAAGTGAGGGGGACAAGCGAGTCACCATGCCTGGCTCATGTTTTCTATTTTTTGTAGAAACAGCATCTCACTCTTGTTCAGGCTTGTTTCCAACTCCTGACCTCAAATGATCCTCCCACCTGGGCTTCCCAGCGTGCTAGGATTACAGGTGTAAGCAACCACTCCTTTAACTCTTAATTCCTTCTGGATTAATTTTAAGAAGATCATATGAGGGGAGGCAGTGACAACTTTTTTCAGTTATTTCATTTCCCTATCATCTAATACATGCTCTTTCCTTTCCTTATAGATATTTCCATAGCAACTTTATCTTTGACAAAGTTTTAGGTTCACTTTGGAACCTAACAGTGTCTCTATCTGCACGCTGCCCTTCCCCGGTAGACAGTCAGGAGATGCCTCGTGCAGTCTTCTTTTGTATGCCATATAGTACTTTAAACATGTAGTCAAAAATTTGTTGTATGACCTGAACAATCAATGGGTCATTGATATGCCTGAGAAAGTATTAAGTTTAAGGTAAACAAATGCCCTTTTTTTTTTTTGTGGTTTTTGGGCCAGGGCTGGATTTGAACCCACCACCTCTGGCATTTGGGGCCGGGCCCTACTCCTTTGAGCCACAGGCACTGCCCAATAAATGCCCTTTTTGAATGAATGGTTTAAATATTTAACTTTTGGGAAAAGAGGCACTAGGCCTGACCAGTGCTTTAATTACCCTTCTAGTTCATGACTTTTTAATCTAACATTCAGACAGCCACTTCCGAAGTCAGAGCATCAAGTTAGATTTTGATGGCTTGCAGGATCAGGACCAACATTTGGATCCGAGAGATTTTAATTCCGTATTTTTCTGAAGCAGTTGTGATGATGCATAGGGGTAGGTGTTTTCTCAAACCTTAGTAATATACAAACCTCTTTGGCAAAAAACCAGTGAAGATTTCACTGTCTTGTCATTCCAGCAAGATCTCCCTATGTGTTAAATCTGGACTATCTCAACAATATTCTACTAAAGAATTTGCTTCTGGGGAATTCTTTTCTAGTGTTGGTGCACTCCCCTTCCCTGGACTGTAAACTCACCTCCACCGGGACCCCACCGCCTTACCGCTCCCCTCAGTATCTCAGGGGCTCTCTCAGCCTCTTGCTGCATGGACAGTCCCGAACCTTGCCAGGCTCCTTTGCTCACTCTTGCCTGGAAGCCCCTTTCTGGCCTTCACGCCTCCTTCCCGCCTTCTGGAGGCCTCGGAGTTCTACGGCGCCCCTGCTGGGCTGCGTGTCTCAGCCCGGCTCTCCCAGGCTTGGCCCTGGCTCACAGGGCTCTCTGGTCAAGATCAGTGAAGAGATGCAGGGGAGAGCCCTTTCCCCTCCTCGCCTTTGCGGTGTTGACAGGATGTGTTCAAAAAATTACTTTTGTTTCATTGCTTATTAAGTACCGCCTCCACCTCGTACTGGGCGTCAGTTGTACCTCCTCCATAGTTGCCATGAAATAAAACTAGGGGCTGAATAGGGGTGGTTTTGAAGTTATGATTGAGTCCCCAGGAATGAAGAGGTACCTGGGGGTGCTTTTTAAGACAATTCAAACAAACAAACAAAAGCAAGACAAATAGCTGCAACTGCCTTGTAAACCCCCGAGCAGGTGACCCTCTAGTGTTCTTTCAGGGCTAACAGGTTGTGTTTCAATTTTGTTTTCATTTTCTCTGTCACTGACATTACAAGGCCTAAAACAACAAATTGCTTGCTTCTTTTTTCATCTGCAATGATTTTCAAAAATTGGGAAATTTACTTCAGTGATTTTTTTTTTTTTTTTTTTTTTTAATAGTCTTGCCTTGTTATCCTACATTGGTTCCAGGCCTCCGCTCTTACAAACTAAAATCCACAGATGTTCAAGTCCTTTGTATGAGTATAAAATAGCATTTTATTTGCATATAACCCATGTACATCTGAATTACTTATAATAGCGACTACAGTGTAAATGCTACGTAGTTGTTATGCTGTATTTTAAAAAAATTGTATAATTTTTTATTATTGTATTGTTACTTTTTATTCCCTTGCCCTGGAGTATTTTTCATCATAGTTGAAATCCATGAATGAGGCACCCACAGACACGGAAGACAAACTATATATGTTTGATAAATTGTGTTCTATCCATTAGTTGGTTAAAGCATGATTTGTTCTGAAGAAAATTCTGGAATCTATACCAAAGGTAAGAGTTTTAGCCCCATGTATACCAATATTTTATATTAAGCAATTCCTTTCTTTTTTTTATTCACTTTTTTAAAACCTCACTTCTTATTTCAGGAGAATAAACCATAGATCTGAATGAAATCCAAGCCTCTTTCCTGTTTTGCATTTTCATGACACCCACACTTTTATACTGTCTGGCAAGCTGACTAGGGTGAGACCTTAGGTCCAATTATAATTGAACTAGGTGGAGTATAGGTTTAACTAATTAGAGTTTTTTCTCTCCTTGAGCTTTGCCCACTCTTTTCTCCATTGACCTTATCAATAGGAAGCAGAGTGAGTCACTTGCTGGTCAGTGGGAGTTTGCAGAACTACTGCCGGTCCCAGGAAGAAATCCGTGATTCCACCTCCTTATTAAGAAAGCATGTGAAGGTCAGGCACTTTCTTTCCTGTATGTTAAGCCACTCTTCAGAATCTACTAATTTATTAAGTTTGCTCACTGTTGATAGCAAAGAAACTCTTAAGTCTGGTGCCAAAAAGTTGAAAGTAGAATGCAAGACAACCAGTTAGTTGTCTGGGGTGAACGAAAAGTGTACAACTGGAATCTCCTTGTATGATCAACTTTCTTGGATTAAAAAAAATATCACTCAGTTATTCTCAGAGGGCAGAATAAGTGTTAATGGCAAACCTTCGATTTAGCTTACAGCCTAGAGCTCTTCCTCAATAACTTCTACCTAATCTAGAAAAACCTTGCTGAAGCAAAAGATATGATTTTCCTATTAAGGCTACTCTGTTTGAAAGTTAATAATTTCCTAAATAATTGTTTCTTAAATGCCATAGGTATCAACAGAGTAGTGTCCCCTTCAACACATTGACATTTTTGCTATCCTAAAACCCCATAGAGCCCAATCAACAGCTTAGTCCTGTTGTGAATTACAAGATAGCAGTCTTTACAGATTTTAGCAAGTTATTTTACCAAAGTACTTTAGGAATTTGATCTGATTTAAAAACATTAAAATTTGAGCATTCATATATATCATACAAACAAATTTGGTGACCCCATTGGGTGATCATTAAAGATTAACAATAATCTTCATTTTAAAAAACTAATTAAAGGCTTGGCACCTATGGCTCAAGCGGCTAAGGCACCAGCCATGTACACCTGAGCTTATGGGTTCGAATCCAGCCTGGGCCCACCAAACAACAATGACGGCTGCAACCAAAAAAGTGGCCGGGCGTTGTGGCAGGCGCCTGTAGTCCCAGCTACTTGGGAGGCAGAGGCAGGAGACTCGCTTGAGCCAGGAATTGGAGGTTGCTATGAGCTGTGATGCCACGGCATTCTATCCAGGATGATAGCTTAAGGTTCTGTCTCAAAATAAAATAAAATAAATAAAAAATAAAAAAACTAATTAAAAAGTGTTAATTTGAACAGTTGCATGAACACGATGGCAATGAAGCTGAAATTCCTGGTTCCCTTCAGTAGGGAATGGGATTAGGGACTAAAATCTGGGCACTAGGTGTGAGCAGTGCTACTACGGTATCTTTGCCTCTAGGCCTTTTATGGGTAGAGTTAATAAATATATGCAGACATATAGACATATACATATGCACACCTACATGTGTACTTGCAACATGTGTATACATACGTAAATAAATACATATATGTACATGTATACATACACATGCATATATGTGTATAAATATAAATGTATCTTTTTTTAAAAAACCTTGAGTCTATGCTGATATTACCAATTTTGATCCATCTTCACTGAGTTCTTACCTTCTCCATTTTAAATTCCTGTCCCCTTTTCCACAGAAAACTGGCTTCCACCAACTTTGAAACATTTACTCATTTGTTCAGTCTTCCAATACATGTGTAATAAATTCCAGAATTGCTTTGTCCATAACCCTGAAAAACCAACCTGTCGAAAAGACTTTGGTACGTGTCCGGTGTTCTCTGTCCCTCCCCGACACCTTGCCTAAGGCTGAGCTTTATAGGCAGATACTGTCATCATCAGCTATGCAGGCTCAGGCTTTCCTTGCCGTGCCACCTCCTTTGAAATAAGATTGGCTTATTATTTTGAAGTAGCTTTGCATTCTTTGTTGCAACTGCATTCAGTTTTAGTTCTTTCTTCTCTTATTCTTTTTTTTAAATTTATGGGTATTCTCTGAGCATGTAAAATATTAATATGATTTCATGTTAAAATTACAAATATAGGAATTCTCAGGGAAGTGCTATACTTTGTATATTATTTATTTCACCACCTTTTCCTAATCCCTTGTAGGTACCCAACTTCATGCTACATATTTCTTCGTTCTTGTTTCCTTATGTAAAGATACAAAGGTGTAGGTATGATTACTTTCTGGTCCTTTTTACACAAAAGGTGGCATTCTATATATGTTCTTCTGCACTGTGCTTTAAGTCACTTACCAACATCTCTAGGAAATTGCTTCCCACTAGTTCATAGAGATCATTCTCATTCTTTTTTTCAATAGCTTTATTCAACTTAGAGAACAACAATGAGCTAAAAATTCAAAAAGACAGACAGAGATAAGGCTACTGTTGTATGATGTGGGGATTTGAAGAAGATGTAAAAAACAACGTTTGGAAGTTTTCTCTGGGTTGTGAGGTGTAATTCACTGTACTTCCCCATGCCCAAGAATGCTTTCAGGAAAAGGCCACTTTTCTATTAGAGAGGTAACTTTGCTGAAGTAGGTCTGAATGTGGAGGAAGACTTACGTGATTCACAGAAAAACATCAATGGTATCACAAGGTGAGTCATGTAGAGATCCGGTTTGAAGTGTGGTTAATGGCAGAGGGTCTTTCCAGGTCTAGTTCTGCTGCATGAGAAAGGGCAAAGGAGGTCAAAGTCTCTGTCCTCTGGGGTTTTTTAAGGCTGTTCCTAGGTGGAGAGACTTCCCGGTCAGGGCGGTAGAGACTGCAAAATTAACTGAGCAAAACACAGAACTAAGATGTAATAGAAATCTCAGTGACAGCCTGGGATCCGGAGGTTTAGGTGCAGACGTCAGAGCTGGGTTATTGTGCCAGTACCAGAGCAGGGGAGATGAAAGGAGGACCAAACATTTCAGGAGTAAACAGGGAGGGACGCAGAATGATCATCCAGCTAGAACAAGCACTCCTGTTCCTAGCTTCTTTTGCAGTTCTGGTTGGGGTGTGGTGGGTCAGCTGAGTTTAACAGACCTGAGACACACACACATAGGAATCTAAGACCCAAGACTGACCGGCATAAAGAAGGGGAAGGGGGAGAAAGAGAAAGGTAAAGTGAGTAAAATATCAGCACAGAGGGAACATATTTGAATTTCACTTACATATTTTGGAAAGAGATCTAGCACAAGATGTCATAAAGTAGTTTGTTATACCCAAACTCAGGCTTTGGTGTGGAAACATCTGAATGCTGACTTATATGGTACACATCAGGTAGTAAATGTAAGTAATACTGGCGCACTGGCTCCCGCCTGTTATCCTAGCACTCTGGGAGGCCGAGGCCGGTGGATTGCCTGAGCTTATGGGTTCGAGACTAGCCTGATCCAGAGGGAGACTCAGTCTCTGAAAATAGCTGGGGGTTGTGGCAGGGACCTGTAGTCCCAGCTGTTTGGGAGGCAGAGGCAAGAGAATCGCTTAAGCCCACGAATTTGAGGTTGCTTGAACTGTGACGCCACAGCTCTCTACTGAGGGTGACAAAGTGAGACTCTGTCTGAAAAAAAAAAAAACCCATAAATAATTTACTTCCTCAGGAGTTGAAAATATGAGTAGTTTTGCAGCATCAGTTCTCAGATGAGTGATTAAAAATTTAACTAAGACAAAGTAGAGGCATGCAAATAATTTTTTTTTTTTTGTAAGACAGGAGGTACAAACTTGTAGTTTTATCAATTGCAAAATGCCTTTCCTGCTTTTTCTTTCTCTTATCTCCTTTCTTCTCTCATTATTGAATTTATGACAGTGACAAATATTTATAATAAAACCCCAAATCCAAGGCAAAAATATACCCAGATTAGTTTTGTTAATGGGTTGTATTTATGGGTCACATTTACAGTTAAAAAATAAAAAGAAAATTAATTTTGATTTAAATTTTCAGATAGTCACAACATTTTTTCTAAGTTTAGAAAAATTTTAAAGTAAAAAATAATAATTATAAATGCTTATGGGGTGTAGTGTTTGTTTTTCCATTCTTGTGATACTTCACTCAGAAAAATGGTTTCCACTTTCATCCAGGTTGTTATAAAAGGTGTTAGTGCATCATTTTCTTTTATGGCTGAGTAGTACTCCACCATATATATGTATATTACCACATTTTACTAATTCACTAATGTATTGATGGGCACTTGGGTTGATTTCGCATCTCTGAGATTGAGAATTGTGCTGCTGAGTAAACATGAGAAAAATGCTCAATGTCTCTAATCATCAGGGAAATGTAAATAAAAACCATAGTGAGATATTGCCTAACTGCAGTGATAATGGTTTTTATTAAAAAAAATCCCCAAATAACAGATGCTGCTGTATGTAGAGAGAGAGGAACTCTTTTACATTGTTGGTGGGAATGCAAAGTAGTACTTCTATGGAAAGTCATAGAGATACCTCAAAGAACTAAAAGTAGACCTGTCATTTGATTCTGTTATGTATTTTTATACCTATTTATTTATTTTAAAATATTTATCATTATTTAATATTTGATTCTTTATTACAATATTCATTATTTATGCTGAATTTCATCCAAACAGTTGATTTCATCGTATGGTCTATGAATTCTGATTTTTAACACTGGGTCTTGCCTCTTTAGCTGTGGAAACCCTCTAAGGCCTGAGTTTAAAGGGAATTTTCTTTAGAAAGAATGTATATATCCTTCTGTCAAGTGGTTTGGGGCACCACCAACTCAAGGACCCTTGAAACTAAATTTCCAGCTTTATTTTTATTTTAAGGTCCACACGGATATTGCGAGCGGAAGATCCTAAATCTATAAGTGCAGAATTACGGTTGGTTGATTTCTGGGCCTTTTTTTTTTTTTTTTTCTATCTGCCCAGATCTAAAGATGATTCAGGAAGGCACCTCAGTGTCACACTGATGGTGTGGCCTTTCATGAATCCCAGCTACAGGAGTCTTCTCCCAGTTGTTGGCTCCTTAATCCTGAGTCCACTGTGGGTCAGCCAGACGCTCACAAGGCAAATGCTGGCTCAAACATTTGCTTCTGTGTTGTCTTATTTTTAGCCTCGAAAAATTTCCCTGACCAGCTTATTTAATCAGCCATAGTTTATAAAAATTACTTAAAAATAAGGAGTCTTTCACCCAGGGAACACTTTTGTTTGGTTTATCGAAGATTAGACAGCTATAAGTAGTTGGTTTCATTTCCAGGTTTTCTATACGATTCCAAGTATCTATGTCCCTATTTTTGTGCCAGTACCATGCTGTCTTGACCACTGTGGCCTTATAAATACAGCCTAAAGTCTGGTATGGTGATACCCCCGGCTTTGTTTTTATTACTAAGAACTGCCTTAGCTATACGGGGTTTTTTCTGGTTCCATACAAAGCACAAAATCATTTTTTCCAGGTCTTGAAAGTAAGAAGTTGGTATTTTAATAGGGATGACATTGAATTGGTAAATTGCTCTGGGAAGTATAGACATTTTAACAATGTTAA